>OENM01000561.1:0-65833 GCA_900239745.1 Rotaria magnacalcarata
TATATAGTTTGTCCAAAACTTCTGAATTTTTTTCTGTAAGCTAGTCTCATTAAGACCTTCATGCATACATAGTTTCAGGTGCAAATTCGAGAATATGACTTTGCTGCGAAAGCAGGTCCTGCAGAGAAAATTCACTGAAAAATCGAATATCTCCCTCTAGGCAAGCCATGGGCCGCTAATATTTTAAACCTGTTAGTTTGGGAATGAAACCTTTCATTTGATATCAATATGAGCGGTTTTCTTGAGGGACAGTACAAACACCTCCATTGTCAGATTTTGGATGCGTCATATGTTGGTTTACATTTGTTTTTGTGATCCAGTGCCACATTCTGGGTGTGAAGTCATTGAATGAAGAGAATCAGGAAGAACGTGTCACCAGGAGACGTTCACGACTACAAGTTTTATTTGATTCGCCTAGGAAAACAAGCTCACATAAAAACATCTGGTGAAAAGCAAATATTGTAAATGGAGGAGTTCTAGTCAAAGGTGAACACTTGATTCGCATATAAATACTGCAGAGCTGACTCAAGTCAACTAGTATTGGAAGGAGTAGCGCAGATAGTTTTAGGATAGAAAGTTGAGTTTTTCAGTTTTTGGAATGTAGCAATGTTTTTGGTGATAAATGGAAGAATATTTCTCGATTTTGATTAGCAAACAATAGAAATTTTAAAAGATTGGGAAGTATCGCATCTGCCTCTTCAGTTGGACCGATCTCGAGATATTGATTTGATAGAGAGAACTCCTATAGAATTATTTCACCAAAGAACGGCAATCTTCTCATGAATATTCTAGTTTAAAAAGCTACATGTCGGAATAAACAATCAAAAGTTCTTTAGAGATTCGGAGTCTGCATTGAATTATATTTGCTTGTTCTTTTGTCCTAAATGAATTTTTTCATTCCTAAAATGCAGCTTTACGGTCATAACATTTCTTTCTACAGTTTTTTTTTCTTTTTGTGAAGTAAATAATATCGGTAAGCGACAAGCAGACACCTTCAAGTTTTATATCGTATTACATGGAGCATTTTCTTCTTTTTGAGCTCTATATGTTGATTAGTCTTTGAGTGAAATAGAGATTCAACTTGATTTTCATTTCTTCTTAAAACTATCTTGTATGTTAACATGAAATCAGAACTCCTTCGCATTATTTTCTCGATTCACTTACCAGATCCACTTGCACAATGCACAATTCCATCATCGATATTTCGCATTGGTTCTGACTGTCGTTGATTGGGGGTTTTGTTTTTCATGATGCTTTGATCTTTTGATACATGTGATGTTAAAACAGTGAATAGAAATAATAGATACGAAGATCGCCAAACTTATTTCTACTAAAATCGGGAAAACGATGGAAGATAGACACTCAAAAAGGCCCTTAACTTGAGGTTGCGGATGTGGATGTGGATGAATAGTGTATGACATCTACCATCCCACCTAGGCACATCCTCTCTTTAAAGCTCTAAGAAAATGAAATGGTATTTGTTATTGTATGGATAGTAAGATTTATATTCCTGGTTCATATGATGCATCTATATTACACGCATTGTCACAATTCCCAGGATTTTCTTGGTATGTCGGGGATTCGTCGTACTCCTAACGATTCCCAGTCCTGAGAATTCGCCATTTCTCGATTGGATAAATCTTTTGGATGATATAAAGAAGATATTTTTCAAACGACCGACATGTTACTGGTCTACTTATCTGAAATTGCAAAGAAAAGATAAATGTCGTGTAAATCTTACCAGCAGGTACATGATATACAGGTGGATAAATGGTTAAGTCGAACACATCGATTCCCATCATTACACATTCAGAAAGTCGTTGACCACTTATCATAATGTGAATATTTTTACCAATGCACTTGCCAACATAACTTATGTTATACATTTGCCTTTCTCAGATATCAAAGATTTTTCGGATAACCTTGTCTATGTCGGCAGCCGACACTGAGTCCATGAACTCCAAAACCACTACTCGGTGATTATTTCGCTCCCGTTGAATTCGGTACAAATGGTTCGACACCCTACTGAATTCCGAAGTGATGATGGATGAATGTTTGTGATACGCTTAACGAGATCTGAAAATAAAAAACAAACATGTAAGAAATATATAAAACTTCATGGCAGTGCTATTGTTCATGTTCGTTCAATTCAATCTTTCACATTCTGCTCTATCAAAGAATATAGATGCTATGTCCAAGAAGAATATTGGCAAGCATCTAGTGAAGACAGTGATTGTGATTTCTCTATGACATTGTAAAAAGTTAACACATATGAAGTGTATAAATAAATGGTTCCATCTGTTTAGAGGAGACCATTTGAGCTTATTCTAAATGGTTGATATATGTCTAATTTAGAAATGTCACCGTCAGCGACTAGCTGATTTTAACATTGAAATGTTTTAACCATTACTGATTCGACATTTATCGCCCATGGAATAAACGTCTAGTATATCTTTCCAAGACGCTTCAGTTGATATATGGCCTACCAATTTTAGAAATAAACTCACTCAGATATGAACAGCAAGTATTTAGAAAAATATTTCCTAGGAAATTAAATTTATTACTTTATGGTGTGTGCGCGCGTGTGATTATACACTTCAAAGAAAATTCTACACCGATACCCTCCTTTTAGCATTTTACTTAATTACAATATTTTGGGAGAAACCTAATGCGTTTTTTATATACAATGAAATCGAGTCAGTGTTTGAAATTTTGATACTATCTAAATAGAAAGATAGAGTAAAATACTAGAAAGCGAATTTTACATATAATTTTGCTTATATAGATAAAACCCATTTCACTAATGTAACGATCAATATGGGAACCTGTGGGGTTTATATTGTAATGACAAACTGGATAGCAGCCACTCTCGGCAATGATGCTTATTCGCTTCTTCACATATCCAAAGTGTAACAACTTCATACATAACACACGTATATGACTGAATTGCAACTTTCTGGTACATTTTGAGTTTTAACTGTATTTGTCTAATAATGCTTTTCCCTCTCAACCTATTTAGATAATTTTTTTCAAAAGTTATTGAACCTACCCACGAAAAAAACATTTGCATGAAACAGCGTTTTAACGGCAACTTTTGGAAAAAAACGCAATTTTTGAACTTTAACGCAGTGTTTTGTACATTTAGTGCATCGAAACGCATTGTTTTTCATCTTCAATGCGTTTAAATGCGTTGACTTCGGTCTGCGACACGTGTTTGAAGATAAAAACGCATCTTAAAAATATCGTTTGAACGCGTTTAATTGTATGCGTGGGAACGTGTTTTTTGCTATGCATGCAAACGCGTTTTCAGTCTTCTTGCGTTGAAAAACGTCTTTCTTTTCGAAACGCATTTAAATGCGCTTCAATTTTATGCGATATTTATAAAAAAACGGATTTGTACATATGAACTAGACTTTTCGCAAATAAAAACTTCTGTGAATATTTATATTCCTATTGTCAGTTAAAACGTAATCCTATGGAGTAAACTTTGGTACTTTAAGATTTTTCGTGGGTATTTTATCAAATGAAGATTTAACTAAATGGATCGCTAATTACTGAGATCATATAGCATCGAAAAACAGAATATTGAAACACCTCAGAGGAAAAAAGACTGAAAACGTCATAGTTAATTAATATTGACAAATTACTAGAATTGGTCAGTTCATATTTAGAAATGTATTAACTCCAAAAAGATAAATCTAAATAAATTTAGTTTAGAATAATTAGATAGATTTTTAAAAAATTAGTACAAGAAAATTANCTTCAATTCAATATATATAGACATTCTATTATTATACTGCTAACCGTAAGTCTGATCCAACAGTATCAGGTAAGTTAAATCAAAAGTCCCATGTTCAAATCCACTCATCGCCGGAATGAAAAAATATTCTCCACGTTAAAAACGCATTCAGTAAAAAAGAAACCCCGCTTTGCGTAAAGCGTTTGGAATTTGCTTTTTGCGTTATTCGTTGAAAAGAACGCGTTTCAACGCATCCAAATAGGTGCGTTTAAAGTCTAGCGAAAACATTTTAATTGGAAAAGGGCGCGTTAAAACGCTGTTTCGTGCAAATTTTTTTTTCCTGGGTAGTATGTCCCACTGGCATGCAAAATTTCAGCTTTGTAGCTCATACGGTCGCTGAGTTATAAGGGAAACATGACAACAAAATGTTAGTTTTTGCTAACACGTGAGAAGTAAAATGATTTTTTGGACTATAGAAAAGCAAGAGGAAAAGTATTAAAATAGCCTATTTTGTACAGCGTTTAATGCTCTATCGAAGTATGTTATGGATTTAAATTTTATACTTCATTCTCTTGTTCGTCCAAACTTTCACGTTATTTGACTGACATTTTGTACTTTTGTGTAGAATGTCACAAACGTGATTACAGCTCGACCAGTGATAAAGCTGATGACGCAGAGATTATACGAAAGGAAAGACCACTCTTTGAGACCCAATGGTGAGTAAAAACTCTGTGTTGTCAGCTTTGTTTATGGATAAAAAAAAAGAAGACTTTCTGGAAAACGGTCATTAAACTCACTTTGTAGAATGACAATTTGAAAATTGGATGCTTTGTAACTTTTCAACGGCTCGTTCGATTTAGCTTAAAACTTTAGACTAAGTGTAAACAAACAAGTTCTGCAAGTATTAAAAGTTTCAGCTCTGGATCATCTTCCATTCAGGAGAAATTTAGATTATACTAGAAAATGTAGTAACATTTCCTAGAAAAGTACGTAGAATGACAATTTTTCGCAAATATTTTCAGCATGACTCATTCAAAAAATATTTTTCGACGTAGTTACGTGGGAAGCGACCATAGAGTATCATTTGGGAAAAAAATTATAACCTCAAAAGCGAAAATGTTCAAGATGTGGACAGTGTTTTCGAAAAATTTATTCAGCATAAACATAAAAAACCGCACTATTCTCTAGCTTCCATTTTTATTCAAAATTTGTACCTAGCACGAATTAAGGCATGAGCCTAGATAGAATCGTCGACATGGTTTTCCAGAAAAATGAAAAATTGTTTTTTTTCGAAATTACCGCACTCTCCTCCAGGGTTTCAAGTGGATAAAAAGAATTCATTTTTCGTGACAACTACGTCGGCCATTCCATCTATGATCATGTACTGATTTCTGCTATATATAAATTTTGAACTTTCAAAGTGTGGTTGCTTTTGGCATAGAATCATCCACAAGTAGAGCCCATCGGGTCCACAAATTTTTGGACCCGGACCCACACATCAAAAGCGTTTGGACCTATACTAGCAGGGACACTAAAACTTTGAAACTGCTCTGATAGAATTATTCAAATTAAAGTAAACTCCCTCCCATATTAGAAGACCGCCCAACTTGTATCACGCAAAACCGTCAGAAGTTTCAAAAATGGTGTTCTCATAGGAAACAGATTACTTTCTTACGGGGATTTTCTATTGTGGGAGGGGTTTAGCGTTCCTCAACTTTAATCTTTAAATTTAAAGCTAACACTAGCAGCATATCTTCAAGTTTAACTTTCTAAAAAGCCAAAATTTAAAGTATATTTTTTAGAAAATCTTTCTTTTGTTAAAATTACTTTTTAATGAAAAAAAAGATTAATTCTGAAGAAAAAACTTCCTTTCATGAAAACATTTATTCGAACTTCAAATCTTTGAACTGTAAATTTTAATCATGCTTCTTTCAATTTGAAAGTAAAGCTAAGCTGGCATTCTTAACAAAAGCCTAGTTTATTAATCAAAATAGATCTGGAGCAAAACGTACTCTTACCTTGTAGTCAAATTTTCTAATTAACTCTGGTGGCCGCTCCGAAGATACGGTATCCTTCTGTCCTGCTTTGTTATGTAAGTAGTACATCTTTAATACACGTTCTTTCAACTATCCGATAAAGTGTTTTTAAACAATTAATTTATAATGGACTCTAGGTTCGAGCGACTCGCTATTAGTTTGCAGCTTCGAATGGAATAAGGAACAAATGTCTTAAAGTGTTTGTATTGTTTCTTATGTTAGACAACTTCTCCGTCAACAAAATTGACTTCGCTTTCACTCAATTATATGCATAAAAATTTTCTTTTGATCTGACCCAATAAGTAAAAATATTTTCAATCAGGACCCGAACCCGGACACGGCAAAGGGAAATTTTTAGAACCGGACCCGACAGGCTCTACCCGCAAGTAGAAAAGGCCACACATTTATAAAAGGGGCATATCTCCGTTAATAATCGATGAAGTATTGTGGAATTTGTTTTTGTGTATTACTGGGATAAAGTGTAAAAAAATGCACTACTCAAAAATTGTATAGGTCCACTTTCATCTGTTCGCATGAATGGTACCAAAAATTTCCCATGTCACACAAACCGATCGAAAACCGTCGGTTAACCAAGAAAATCGGTCAAATGCGGCTGTTTCGATAGTAACTACAGCAACACCGAATTCGAACTGTCGGTGAATTATCTTGTTCCTTGGCCTGTTTCATCATACCAACTAATTGTGGTTATCTCTCTTGTAGTGGCATAAAAATAGAATTAAAAGATCGATTAAGCGTACAGTTAACCGGATTTCTAACCAGTTAACCACGAAAAAATCCGGTTAACTGGGCGGTTAACCGATCTTTCAATTCTATTTTTAAATCGGTACAAGAGAGATAACCACAATTAATTGGTATGATGAAACAGGCCAAGGAACAAGATAATTCACCGACAGTTCGAATTCAGTGTTGCTGTAGTTACTATGGAAACAACCGCATTTGATCGATTCTCTTCTTGGTTAACCGGGGTTAACCGACGGCCTTCGATCGGTTTGTGTGATATGGGTTGCGATTCACTCATATATAGGAGAACTGGTGTGGGTGTGAGTCTTCACTTCATTGTAGAACAAGCACTGTATCATTAATATGAATAAAATTTGATAAATACTGTTGAGAAAAGTTAGGCAATCTATGAAGATGAGTTTCAGCAACACAGAAACCTTATACATTGGAGAAACTACAAAAGCAAAAATATCTTGCTGATCCGAAAAAATTGTAATCAGACGCTATGTATAAATAAATTTCGAATGTAAAACTGCCATGATCTTCACGGTGAGAATTATTTATTAGTACTACCGATTAAACCAATAGCATAGAGAACATTTTCTTTGGAAAACCTAATATGAAATAATGAAGTGTTTTTTGTTTTAAATAAATTTAAAAGTATTTTATTCGATGATGATGATGATGATGATGATGAAGGAGAATTTATTGAATCTGCTAATTTTTCATCATACAGTTTTGTTATCATAAAACAATTCCATAATGATATACTTGAATCAATACTCGCTACTAATAATAATGTACCGGTTAGTGGATTAAATTCAATGGAAGATATTGCTTGTTTATGTAAAGATAAATGTGCTATTTGTAGATTATTTTGAATATCCCATAGAATAATTTCACCATTCCAACAACCTGATGCAAGAAAATGTCCATTGGGTGAAAATCGAAGTGAACTAATTTGGTGACGGTGACCGTTAAAAATGCGTACTAGAGAATTCTCATGATGAATATTCCACAGATGAATTGTATGATCACAATGTGCTGAAGCCAGATAATTTGCATTTGGGTGAAATTCAACAAGATTAATTGGGCCACTATGGCCATATTCAGGATAGATTCTAAATGGACTTATTTTATCGATGGTCCAAAGACAAACAAGACCATCGATACTACATGAAGCAAACATATGACCATTCGATGCAAAAGTGACTATAATATAAAAAGATCAATGAGAATTCTTTCCTACCGATAGAACTTACCATCAAGTATACATTGAAAATGCATTTTATAAACAACCAGACAAGACCAAGTCGATAAATGCCATAAACGTATCGTACAATCTTGTGAGCCAGATAACAAATAGATCTGTTTATTGGGTTCAAATGCTAATGCTAATATACTGCCAGTATGTCCGATTAATAAACGTTCGTTCGTTTTATCTAAATCTGATTTTGTATCAAGAATATTAATATTGTTTGAATGATGAAGTTCTGTTGCTGATTTCATCGAATAAAGTTTATGATTAGGATTTAACGAGCAAATTAAAATTTCTGATGATTGAAAACCAACAGCCAGTAGACGACAATCATTGGATAGAGTAACACAATTAATTGTTTGTTTAGAATTTTTTAATGAATATAAGCATATCGAAGGTAATTTATGAGGACCAAGACGTGGTATATTGTTTAAATCAATATTATTCGGAAGACGATTATAATTCATTTGTGGATATAACGATGATAAATCTCGTTTTTGTTCAGCTAAAATTACCATTCGTAAAAATAAATATTTATTTTACTGTTAACAAGCATTAGAATACTTTCGATGATACCTGATGATTGCAATGGAAACATTCCAGTATATAATCGAGTAAATTGTATTGTATTAGCAACAGTCATATGAACAAAGATTGGTGTCATAGGTTGTTCAATAGTTTGAAAACGAACAATATTCGATGGAGTAAAAAATTGTTGATCAATATCAATTTTAATATATTGTTGAAAAATAGATAAAAGTAGAGAAATTTGTGATGATGTTAAATCAAAATTTGTTAAACTTTTTGTTGAATCAATAAAATTTTGTAATTCATTATAACTTGTCATTGATAGACGCAAAAAAAATCGACTCTTACGAAATACATTTGTTAATGAACATTGATAGAGATGTTTCGATGAATGTGAAATAAGTTTTAATTGGCTAAAAAATTCTCGATGTAACGACTCAAATGTTGAATCAACAAATTGATTATAAAAACGTTGACATTCATCGGTAGAATTATATTCAATTAAATCCAAATAAAGATGTACAAATAGTGGAAAGAGACATTGTATTAGCTCTAATTGATATGAAGAATTCAATATAAAATTCGATAGACATGAATACACAGCAAAATAATCATTTACATTGACTGATGAAATTTGATTCGAACGTGAATCGTACTCACGACGAAAACATAATTCAGTCTTTTTCAGATTATTCTTTTGTAAAAAACGAATTAGTTCAGCAATATCAGGCGAATCTTGACTTTCGTTCGTATTTTCCATCTCTATTATCATTAGTTATAGATGTAGATGTAGTTGCGCGCCATTTGATCTAACGAGAAAATTTTTGATTCTATTCGTTTATCTATCACAGGGAAATTGTTTGAGTGCCGAGAAAACGGATATAGAGTCTTTTAAAGCACAAGAATAATTTTCATTTCACAGCTATTTTCCAGAAAGCTCAACAAAACAAATAATGATCATTAATTTTAATAATAGTTAATGGCTAAATTTCCGTAGTCATTTTTCTTTTGGAAATTTATTGTTATGCAAAGAAATTGATTTCCGACTATTTTTTTTCTTATATTAAACATCAGAGATCTAGATACTACATGGTACAGAAAACAAATCTGTCGATATTGGTGACAGCTGAGTGTTAGGAAAGAAGGATATGCGGTTAATGGCTTTTTCCCATTTTTCTCTTTTTGCTTATATGATGTTGTGGTACAGTAGGAGATCATGTACTGAGAAAATGAAAAGAAGAGAAAGAGAAAGCATGTGCACGATATAGCATCCAATAGAAAAATGTTCTCTTCTCTTTTTTTTTTGGTTAGTAAAACGAGAGAAAGAACAATGTTTGTTGCGCTTGCATATTTTATATTGCGGCGGTCGTTTATTTCATTTTTTTCTCCCGTCATTTCAGGTAGTCGAACGAATATGATAAATGCCTATTATGCACTTAGTAACGTATAGAAACATTTATTCTAGATTAATTTTCATTATTAAATTTAATAACTAAATCATGTCGATTCTTTATTATACACTTAACAATCCAGTTTTTACTAATTTTGCTTTTTATTCAACGGCATCAGTTGTTAAAATGATGAGCATGTCTCTATTAACAGGTTCCAAACGTTTATCTAAAGATGTAAGATTTCATTTTATATTTGTTTTCATGTATTTATTTTAATTTTAGGCTTTTGTTAATCCGGAAGATCTTGTTTTGGCTAAAAACAAATCGGCTGTCATTACAACAAGCGATCCAGACGTTGAACGTGTTCGTCGTAATCATTTAAATGATATTGAAAATATAATACCATTCGTACTTATTGGCGTATTCTACGTCAGTACGAATCCTGATCGTGATACTGCTCTCTGGCATTTTCGAATCTTTTTTATTTCACGTGTACTTCATACACTTACCTATCAAGTAAAAATTTAATTAATATTGTTCTTTTATACGATCTTTCTATTTGATTGTTTCAGTTGGCTTTACCACAGCCAAGTCGATTCGTCAGTTTTGCTATTGGATGTGCTGCAACACTTTCAATGGCTGCACGTGTTCTTCTTACAGCTCGTCCATAAAAGCAACTTGAAAGACAAAAAACTAGAGTAGACTCTAACGGACAATTCTTAATATATTCATGTAGAACTCAGTAGTGGGACACATTTCTTAAAGAAATAAAAATTTTTTGATTTAACAGATGATTGTTTTCTAAAGCGTAAGCGACATCTATGTTGCTTGAAATATATGAGGGCAAGTTCAAAAGAGGTAAAACAATAGTAACAAGAAAAAACTAAAAATGGCCGCTATAAAATACATCAATTCATAAATTGACTGATTTTACAAAAATAATAAAAAGAAAAAAACTCAATTGGATATAATGTCGTTAGGTGACGAGTCAGAAGAATCATTAACATCGTTAACCGATGATGATCAACCGAGTCTAAGAAATCTAGATGACAACGATGATGACGATGAGCAACATTATCAATATCACCAGCCAGATAACGATCATGATTTCATTCCATTTTCTGCTCGCGGAGTCGCTCCTGATGAACTACAAGCAACACATATTAATCATTATCACGATTTAAGTCGTGTAACAGCTGAAAGTCGAGATTTTTCTATAACACGACCATCACAATTTTGGCTTGCACAAAACGGTTTAATAGCAAATGGTCTTACGTTAAAAGAATTACTGACGAAAGGTAAAGTTTCATTACCGACCAGTGATAAAACAGGTCGAGCTATACAACACATCGCATTTGATTCTTTGATCATCAACGATTTCGAATGTCGTTTACATACAACTATTGAAACGCTATCAAATCGTATTCGATGGTTATTACAAGATAGTCGAAAAGTGTTTGGTGTTGTACAAGGCGCACGTGTACTTGTTATATTAGATTTTAGTCAAGGACAAGCAAGTTTCGGACGTGGCGATGAATATCATAAACATTTAATGCAATTAATCGAGGAACAATTGATCTATAAAGAACAATTAGGTTTTATTGCCTATGGTACTGATATTGATGCTCTATGGAATGGTGTTCGAGATGTTAATACACGAGCATTAGATGAATTACGTGCTTGGATAGCTAGTTTAAAATCATCGTTTGGTTGTAGTGATGAAAATTGTACACATATCGATAGTACATGTCCCAATAATAATAGCAAATGTGCGTTTAAAACTAATAGTAGTAGTAATTTATTAAAAGGTAATTCTTCCTAAAAAAAAAAGAAATTTCTTTTAGTAATAATTTCTAAAACTTTTAGCTTTACGTCGTGTGTCATTGATGTCTAATTTCGATACACTTTTACTTGTCGTTGGAAGTTTACCAGATCAAAATATTGATGTTATCGCTGATTATTTATCACAGCTTTTTTGTGGACAAGATGTACCACGTATACATGCTGTATCTTACGATTGCAGTCATCATCTTGTAAATGCATTACTTAAAACAGTGACTGCATCCGCTAGTGCTTTTGCATCATTAGCATCAGCACGCAACCGTACTGAACCAACATCGAATGCACTTGTACCACATAATCCATTAAAGTTTGTATTCGAATATCAATTCATTAACGATAAAACTCAATTTACTCGAATTTCTTTTTTCTAGTGCATTACAAAATCTGTCCAATGATATTCCCGAAATAGTTAAGCACACTTACCATTGTTATTCACATGATGAACCACGTCAAATCTATAATAGTACTGATATTCGTCTTCTTGTACGAGAAATTCAACGTGCTTATGAACTCCTGTCACGCATTAATGAAATGCGTCATGGTGCACTTGGTTCAGCATTGGTATCAATTGAAAATGAATTAAATTTAGAAATGTCTCGTTATCCACAATCGAAATTTCTTCCACGTCCACCAAATCACGAGGCACCACTTCATTTTGCTCAAAATTTAATTGACCAATCATCAATAATCTATGCTCGACAGCAACGTGGCTTATCAAGTACAACAACCGGACGGCCACCGTCAGCACGATCACAAGGAAAAACATCAAATGTTCGTTTTAATGATACTGCTAGTATTGCTGGCCGATCGGCTGCATCATCACACAAATCAGCGACTTCCTCGTTAAAAAATGTAGGTCGACAAAAATTCTTTTCTTTTAATTTTTCATTGAATTTCATTTATAGCGCGATACAAGCGAAACTAAACCAACGCAGCCCCTGCCTATTTTATCAAGCAACAATCCAGCTGTTTATCGTACGTCAGCCGATTGGCTCAACCAACATGGCCTTTTGGCTAAAAAATTAACATTATTTCAAATTCTTGCTCCTAATGCTTATTCGCCATGTGAAGATTATATTCCTATACTTCGTAAAACAGTTACATCTCAAGTTCACGAACGCGCCATGGTACAAGTTGATTGGCATGATGGAACAACAAAAAATGTTCATGTTGATTTAGCTGGTTTGTATGAATATCAAAAACGTCTAAAAAAACTCGTAGAACTCTATGAACAACGCATGGAATGGTTATGTTCATCGTCACGCAAAATATTTGGAAGTATGGTAGAAAATAATATTATTCTACTTGTCGATTGTTCGCAATCAAATCGAGACTACATTATACATATACAACATTCCCTAAGATTATTACTTGAACAACAATTATTCGGAAGAAAATTTTTTAATATTATCGCATTCGGAACAAATCATAAAGATGGATTATTGAGATTTAAACCAACTATGGTACAACCAACAATTGAAAATCTTCAACATGCTTGGCAATGGGTAAGATAATTACTTGAGAATGCGAAGAGAAATTTTTTTCTTACTCCGAAATCCCCTCTGTTTTTATAGATATTGACCTTGAATTGTGGCGGTACGCGTAATCTTCTTAATGCTCTACGAGCAATTTACGAAAATGAGGAAGAACGTAAACATCATTTATATCCCGAAGGAATCTATTTATTGATAAGTGGCATTCCTGATCAGTCTCTTCAAGTATGTTGTGCATATGTTGAAGAATGTAATGTTGGTAAATCGATTTATTTGCATACGATACTATTTAATATTGATGACTATTATCTATCTGAACATGGCATACAAAGTAATCTATCTATGGCTTCGAATGGTCGATGGGCCAATGCAACGAAAACAGCAGAATTTATGCGTGCACTAGCAAAACATTCGGGCGGAAGATTCTTATGGTTTCGTGAAACGGGTATTATTGAAAGTGATGATATTAAATTATTACAAAACGAAATTGAAAAAGCTTGCCAATTTTCTGAACAAGCTGCTAATCTGGTTGAAATGATCAAGTCTAAACGGCGAGTTCGTGAAAGTATCAATTTAAATCAAAAATCGATTCCGATCGAACAAATCGACAAAAACTCAGGGCCGTTAGTTGTTCGTCAAACATTGTTAAGTGCAGCCAGACAAAACATTTTCAATTCAAATAGTTCGACAGATGAACAACATTGGAGACCAACGAGTACAAATAATAATCGACGTTTAATACCACAATGGCCCGACGATAAAATTCATCAAGATGCAGTTAATTCAAGGCGAAAAAGGTAATTATGCATACAAATATTATTCTGTTTTTCAAGAGAAAAATTATTTATTTAAGAGAAACATCATTAAAACAAGAATCCTTCTATTTGGATAGTCAAAATAATTCAAAATTTTCAATTATTAAGACCGATGCATTAAATACATCGACAACAGGTAATAAATCGATAAGAAAATATTCACCGGGAAGTTTATTACTGATTCCAACCAACGATGAAAATGACACATCGCAAGTAAGAAGTAGAATTTTTCGATAAAAAATAATTTTATGAAACATTTTTTAGACATGGCTAAGAAAATATTCGCTTATTCGATTGAAACTGGATCTTCATAAGATGGTATCCGGACCAGAATGTAAGTAAAACAACTAAAAAACATTCAGTTTTCCTCAGGAATGCCTAGCCCATCGACAAAATACCATTGGGTCCGATTTCAGAAAATTTTGAAGTCATTTATCTGTTTCTTTTAGGCCGTCATGATACAATCACCGTTCCAAATATAAAATTAACATCATCAGCTCGATACTGTTCCGTATTTCCATCGATAAATATCAAAGGTAGTATTCGTCATTTACAATTACGTCCGCGTGAACTCGATGATTATCGTCAACGAAGTGAGTCTGTTCTACGTCGGTATTTCAAGCGTATGCAATGGCTACTTAACGGAAGTCGTTTAATATTTTCAACCATTGTTCATAAACGTATTCTTCTTCTTGTTGATACAAGTGGCTCGATGGAATCCTATATAGAATATTTAAAAAAAGAACTGGCTACACTCGTATGGGAACAATTATTTGCGAATCAAGTTGAATTCAATTTTATTCAATTCAATGATGATTATCAAATGTGGCGTGAAAATCTTGTCCTACCAACAGAAGACAGTTGTCATGAAGCTGTCGCATGGATAAGTACATTGAAAGCAAATGGAAATACATGTAGTGAACGTGTATTAAAATTTGCGTTTGATTTTCATCATTCGAAACAGCCGATCGATGGTATTTATTATATAAGTGATGGCAAACCTGATCATAGCACAAGTTATCTATTAGAACAAGTTCGTCTAATGAATACAAATCAATCGAATACAACCGATACAAGACGTATTTCGATAAATACAGTATCATTCTGTTGTCAAGATATTGATGCAAATAATTTTCTAAAAAGTTTAGCACATGACAACAATGGTCGTTATCATCGGTCGACAAATAATTCACGTGAAATACATTTATTTATGCATCGCTTACAGCAAGATAAGACCTATGATTTAGAACTTGATGATAGTCTATTACCTGAACTTGAGAGTGATGACATCAAACGTTTACTAAAAGAAATTGTCAAAGCAAGACTCTATTTGAAACAAGCAATTACATTTCGTTCACTTTATAATCAACAACAAGATTCAGCGAAAGACACAACGACTAGAGGCGCAGGTGGAAGCGGAGGACAACAACAGAACGATAGTATTCTTGTTGGGCCAGCTCGTGTACCAATGTCCGAGGCTTTTTTTAATCGAAAATCAACAAGTTTATATACATAAACTGATCATTTCTTCTTCTTTTTCTTAAATACTATTCGTTTGTATAGTCAGATCATAACTTCTTCTTAATTTTTCTTTTCTTTTTGATTCATGTTTAATATATGCGAATTAAAGGGTCTACTTATTTGGAATTGCTTTTTTTGTTTGAATGCGCTTTTTAGAGTGATTTAAAAAATAAAAAATAAAAATTCTATTTTAATTCGAGTTAGGGAAAGAATTGTTATACTGAATTCATCGATAGAACTTCATATTTTATAAGAAATCAGAAATTCGAGTACTTATTTGCGACTAATCTTTATTAGGAGTGCGTTCACAATAGCAGGTTTAACTGTACATTAAATATTTATGAGTTTAAGAGCAGTTACACTTGGGAAAAAATGAAGAAATAACAATTTCTTGTTTTTTTCACAGGGCTTATTATTTTTAGAAAGAGAGGACTGAGTGTCCTCTAGTTTGATTCTGATTCGAATTTTGACTATTTAGCTCTAATCGCTCAATGAATTTAAATGCCAAATTTCGTCATATATCAGTTAGTGGCGTATCCAGGAAATTGTGGGTGGGAGGGCAACGCCCCAATGTATTTAAAAACTACCTCCACAATAGTTGATTCAAAGTTATTATGAAGTATTTTTTCTTATCGGTGGGAGGGCAAAGCCCCTCGGTGGGTGAGCGCCGCCCACCCTAGCCCCCCCCCNAGATACGCCACTAGTATCAGTGTTAATCTTAATAGTATATAGCAGGAAAATTCTAGAGTTAATCTCTTTCCTATTCCCAAGAATAAATCTGATGAAAGAACCAACGTCAGCTAGAGGCCTCTATAAATTATTTATATGTCCAATCGCATCATATGATTTATTGTGTGTGCCTATTTTTCTTTCATTGAATTCGACGAACTCCAAGCAAAAAAAAACATTACAAATGTGCTTATAAACATGAATGTGCATTTGTATATGACAACAAATAGACTCTAAATATTAACATCTGTCCACATGAGTTTTATGTCAATCATACCCTATGTTATAAATAGCTTTTTAAACGACCCGTCGTGTCATGGAACCTTAGCAACAATCAAAGGTCTACGCCAAGGAATTGTTTATGGAGCTAAAGTACGCTTTGCTCATTCAGTTGTTCAAGCATTCCTATTTCGAAATGAACCATGGCCACAACGGATCCGCTTTATTATTCGTATGACCTATTTACATGGAAAAAATTTAGGTTTATTTGTATTTTTCTATAAATCTCTTCGAACAATTGTTGCTTCTATATTCGGCATATCAAAGTCATTACGAGCATTTATTTGTGCATTTGTTGTTGGCTATTTTGTTTTCAATAATCATAATAGTATTAATGAACAAATTATACTTTATCTTCTTTCACGTATAACAGTTGGTCTTGCACGTTATGCACTAAAGCGTTCCTGGTTGCCAAAAACTGAACGACCAGTATTTCCATGGTTGGCTGCATTCGTTTGGGGTGTTGTTCTTTGGTTATTTGAATGTCATCGAGAAACATTACAGCCTTCATTAACACGCTCCATGGTTTATCTATATGAAAATTCGGATCGATGGTCGTCATGGAGAAATTTTCTTATTCGATCGTAAAAATAACATTACTTTGTAATAGTGTTTTTCTGTTTTTTTTTCTTTGCTTCAAAAGTAGCTTTTAATATAATCAAACAAAATTCTAATCTGATTTTATTGCATAATTCAAAAGAATGATTCCTTTGAAAAGAAACGAAACTTGTCTGCTGTTAAGCGTAAGTGACAAGTGTATGTGATGGCTCTGAGATAATCAAGGTGCTTCACGGATTTGAATAAATACGTCTAGATTTTTAAAATCCTCATAACAGATGAATGGTAAATAAGAAAAAAGGAGAGTAAAAAACAGAAAACTTGAAAAATAAGGAAAAAGGAGAGTAAAAACAGAAAACTTGAAAAATAGAAGATCAAACAAGTAACGTAATGAACATGAGAAATGAAAGAATATCCGATGAGAACATAATATGTTTTAATAAATAGAGACAGAAGAGAAGACGATAGTATAAAGAATGAAAGAAGATTAACAAGAGAAAATATCCTTCCCGGCTATTACTGTTTTAAAAGAGTTTAGTTCGTGTTTCTTCTCAATCTTTTTATTACATCTGTCAGAGCCAGTTAAGCTTAAACGCTGTTGGTAAGTCTAATTTTCATGTTTCATAGTCGATGCAGTTCTAGTCGGTAAATTAATACGATTGTTAAGATCTGTCAGACACACTTGACATGAGCGCTATGCGCTCTATCAATTAGCAATTGACAAGAATTTCTTCTCATGAGTGAAATTTGAATGTAAAAGATACTGAGCATATTATTTCGTTCATATTTCCTTGAACAAAAAAAAATAGACAGTCATAATGAACATCGGTGGATCTAATTCTTTTCTGAACGTTAGCGCATCCTTAGTGATTCATGAAACAAAACCAATATTCTATTTTTATGTAACCTGCCTATAAAAAACGACATGATTCGGGACTTATATCTACAAATAATCTCGGATCTGGAATATAAAAGCATATGATTTAGAAACTTTAATTTCAAATCAGCTTAAATTCTCAAGAAAATACTCTTGATATTTATATTCTCGTATAGCACACCTCCGCAATTCATTTTAGAACGTATTCACAATGTTTTTTTTTGTTTAAGAAATAGTATAGAGTTCTAGCTTTTCTATGTGGTCGTTTTCCCTTTTTTTTATTATTCTTATTTTCTCTTTAATCCAATAAATGCAATCGTCAGCATCAAATAAATCCATTCATGCAATTAGAATTCAATAGAAATTATCTTGAGAAGAATCTAGTCAATTGTTATTTCGCTTTTTTATCTTTTTGCTTAAAAAATATCAGATGCTTATCATCATTTTTAAATAGCAATAAAAAAAGAAGTTCAATTTTATATAATTCAGAGGCTTTTATTCTTTGCCAGGTCAGCAATATAGATGTGCGTATAGTTTTTCATTAAAATAATTCAAAAAAAGAAGCTTACGTTTATGTATTTTACCGGAATAATTGGAACCTAGTTATTAATTGATTATTTTTAATATTTGCCCCTAGTCTTTCTATTGCTCGTGTTTCTCCTACTCAATAATATAAGAATATTCTTGTTTTTTCTTCAGTAAAATTCTGAAAAAGAATGTTTTCTGAAGGTCAACATTGACAAGAGGCCAAAGTGCTACTTTTTTCTTGCCAATAGGTTAAAGAAAGAAAGAAAGAGAATGCGTTGATTGTTTTAAGCAATACAATATATATATATATATATATATATAGCTATAAAACGAATTATCATATCTGTATTTGTCGCATTATTTCTAATATCGTCGCTTTAGGTTAACAAAATGAAGCATCACGTATTTAGTAAGATAAATGAATTTCCATTATTATTATTACCATCTCTGAATAATGCATTAACTCAAGTATGTAGGACTTCTCGTCTCAAATAGAATACAAAAGATATACGAAAAAGTCTTATCAATGTACTCGTACTCATGAATATATTTACATAAGGTGAAAAACTAATATTCTTCTGATTAATAAAGCGCTGTGCGTGGGTTGGGATGAGATAATAGTGCCGTCAATATATCATTTTCTTCCTCTTTAATGATCTACTTTCCCCTCGTAAAAAAAGATAGAAAACAGATGCAAAGGATGACACAAAAGAAAAAAGTATGAGATTTATTTCTTAATGCATATTCCATTCTAGCTTTAGTAGCGTACACAGTCGAGCACCTTGTAGCTTTGACGAGTAAATCGGATGTCGGAAGCCAGTATTTAACACTATCGAAACATACGATGTGAAAAAGCAGGCTCTTTTTCACCATTGAATCCTATTAGATAGAGTATATTGAGAATCGCCGAATAATTTCATCTTGATTTTGAAATAATATCGATTAGGCCTCACGTTTTTTTTTCTTTTTTTTCTAGTGAATATGAATCTAATTATTGACGCTCAGAAATAAATGTTCTTTATTCGTACGGAACAATGTGCATTTGCTGCTCGTTTTATCAATTAATAAAAATAAAAAACAGTAAGTAGGAACTATTGATCTACATTGATACTTGACAAAGTCGAGATATTTTGTTTTTATATTATTACTATGTACCGAGAATGATAGAAGTTAAGACGATATTTCAGCCTATGTGAGTATCGTTTCCTTGCAGTAAAAATATAATTAGTTCATTGAAAATAATAATTATTCCCATGTTGATTGATAGACGTTTCAGAAAACTGAACTGCACAATTACAGTCATTAAGAAATAGAACATCCGGTCGGAGAAGAAATGGTTCGTTGCTAACCAATGAAGAAAATTTTCTTATTACAAATTAGTTGTAGGAACGTTTTTCTTTCTTTTTTTCAGCTAAAACATTATTACTACTTTTTAGATAAATACTGATTTTTTTCTTTGTTAATACGAATTAGCGAAATATATATGAACTAGCCTATTTTCTATTCAAAAAATCCAAAGTAAAAAACATTTCTCTTTTGGAAGTTGCTTATGATTAAACGAAGAAAATCTAGTGGAAAATTGTCTTCATGGTTCTGATCAATTGTCGTAAGTCAAGACAGTATAAATAGTATATATTGATACAAATGATATATTTATACGCATAACTTGTTTGCAACAATGGAGACCCACAAATTACAAAATTTGCCTTTGACTTAATTATGCTGTTTTCTTTACATGTGACTTATGAAAGAAGAAGAAAGTTTATCCGAGACCGACCATTATTATTCTCAATAAATCAAAGCAAGTTTTTAGTCCAGATTACATCAAAGTCACTCGATGCTTGACTTGCTTTTGTATTAAACTTGTTAATTATTGTAATATTTAAATTTAACTTTATGCTAATGGAAATAGGATAGTCGGAAACAATGTGACCATGGAAGAAGAAAAAACGAATAGATTCGACTTCTAGAAAATATTCAAAGAAAAATATTCTTTGAATTTAAAATAAAATCGATTCATTGTTACCAGATTTATTCTATTAGTGAGCATGACAATGAAGAACAATTAAATTTAGTCTCTAGAGATGCTTATCACTATCATAGACAGAAATTAGACGTATTCATTTTTCGCGAACATTTGTAGAGTAGTGTTTGTACATGTTAATCGAATAGTTTGTGAATGCGAGCAGTTAGAATAGAAACAAAGCGAACAAATTATATAGACAGAAACAGTACTGGTAAGTTGCTTGATGTAAATAACACTTTACGGGTAAAAAACAAAAAGTAAAACTAGGTGTTCTCAATCATTTTTATCTTTTCTTTTGCATATTAAACCAGTCCTTTGACATTTCTAACGTAGACTTGATCACGACATAATAGACGAAACATAACTATATTTCACATTCTTTTACACTCGACATCTGTTTCAAATATATAAAAAAAAAAGCTAACGTGCTATTGTGAAAAGAAATTGCAGTGTCAACTACACAACGCTTTTTTCCCGGTATACACGCGAATCATAAACAGGTGTCGAGTGCTTAAATTGTGAAAGCATTGATTTGCGACGCCAGATAATTGTTTAGCTTAATGATCATAGGTGTCTTTGAAGAGAGAGAGAGAGAGAGAGAGAGAGAGACAGCGAGAGAGAGGCAAAGAAAGAGCAAAACTGTTATGTTCGGTACAATGCAGTAAACATTCATTTATTAATTTGATCTTAGTATGTGATGAATGGCATTACAGTATTCTATTTGTTTCTATTATTATTATTATTATTATTATTATATTGTACGAGTATGTGCAATGTTTGTTAATAGTTTCAATTTATAGATTGAAAAACAATGTCATTTATTTTTTAGATATAAATCTCTTGTAAAAAATGCGAGCTGAAGAACAACGATTAGGTTGAAACAAACGCGCTATGATGATATTTTTCTTATGCTACTATTTCTTGAAAAATTCGAATGCCAAAAATAAACAATTTTACAAATCATATTTTATTTAACGATTCTAAAATATTTTTTAATACGTCTTCATACGAAATAAAACAAAACATTCATTTAACCAATTCAATATTAGCTATAATTCTTAGTTGCTTTTGTATGATTACCATTTTTGGTAATGTACTTGTTATTTATGCTGTTATTCAAGAGCGATATTTAAAATCAGGTATAGTTAAACGTTTTAACTCAACTAATTATAATAAGGTATTTGTGTTTTAAAACTACAAGCACTTGCATGATGACATTTTCTATTTCTTTATTATTCTTTCTGATTACTTCTATGACGCAATTTCGTAATAAACAAAAGTGTTAACTCGTTATTTATTCTTCACTGCATATAATGTTCTCTAATAGACATAAGTCAATTGTTTGTTTGTAAATTCTACTGTCGAATATAAGTCGACATGAAATGCACTTAGATAATTATCGATCACAAACACGACCTGTTCGATATTTTATATTCAAAATGAAGATGAACCTTTTCTTAATTGGTTGATTTTTTTTAATAACAGTGAACACCCTGAGCTTCTCTCGTAGGTTTAGTTTGTCAATAAAATCATGATAATAGCTTCGCATGTGAAAATTTCAGCGAAAGCTAGCTTAATAAGCGCACATTTTAAACTGATTACAAGTGCTTAAAATTGAAAGTTTAAGCGCTTTAATGGATTTGAATTTTAGCACGGAAAAAAGATCATAGACGTTCTATCACTGGCACCATTATTTACCTTACGTTAGTTGCTTAGTCTCTGATGCTATTACTTATTAATAACTGTCACTTCTTCACTTACTCCAATAGAGAGCTATTTAATTTGATAATAGAATTGTTCGGTTACTAGAAGATGTTCGATTCGAACACTGGTTGTCCTTCTACTTTTCAGAGTTCGAAGTCGGATATACAAACCACTTGATCATATTTGCGTATGAGCTAAACTGCGTTGTAAGTTGACCGAACTAGATATTGTAATAATAGAGTATTTTTCGTGAATTCACCAATGCTGATTTTCTATGATTATTGTTCTATACTAAATCATTCTCAAATGAAACGTACATTACGAAAATGAAATATTATTAATAAATTTAAGCAAATATGTTTTGGGTTGAAGAATTAAATGCCGAGTCTTTTTTTCTTTGTAACTTGTGTATGGAATTTCTCGGCGAATCTTTTAAAAAGGTATAGATTTTACTTTAAAAAACTCGAACATAAAAATTTTTGAAACAAATAGCATCTGCAGCATTCATTTAGCGATCTATCCCAGAATCACTAAACGAATTTCTATAGGAAAGTTTTCTTTAAAGGGATGAAATTTAAGTATCCACAGGTGAATTCTAAGGCAAGTACTTCAAAATGCTTAAATAAAAGAAAATCCTCAGTACTTTTAAGCATTTTAGGCAATAAGCACTTAATAATACTTAAACTAAGGATATTCCTCAGCAGTTTTAAATAATTTACAGAATCAGCGTTTCACAGTACTTGAATATGATAGAATTTCCAGTGCTTTTATAAGATGTAGAGCACAAGCGGTGATAAATGCTTTAAAAATCTATTTCTAGCCAAAATTAAGCGTCGGTTTTACTCAGGACAGCAACTGCTGTACCCAGGAAAGCGCCCACTGTACCCAGGAAAGCGCCCACTGTGCCCAGGAAAGCGCCCACTGTGCCCAGGAAAGCGCCCGCTGTACTCAGGAAAGCCCCTAATGTAAAAACATTTCACATGGGTTGTTAACATATTTGATGTAGTTCAAAATTTTAATGAGAAACACGTTATTAAATAACAATAATTAGCTTGATTATCATCAATACTAGACTGATAATATTCATCTATAAAAGCTTGCTGATATACACATCAAGCGCAAATAATATTAAAATAATCTCCTAGCAAAAGTTCACAAAATGAATCTATAAATAGAACGAGTTATTATGAAAAGTGGTTTCACCAAAAACAAAATATGTTGCTGTTTTTAGCCACTTATTATTACATGGCATCGTTAGCATGTGCTGATTTATTTGTTGGCTTGGGTGTTATGCCATTTGCTATTATTCAAGTTATCTATGGTGAATATTGGGTATTCGGAAAAACTTGTTGTGATATTTGGCATTCAATCGATGTTTGCGCAAGCACAGCATCGATACTGGACTTGTGTGTTATTGCCTTGGATCGATATTCAGCAATAACAAATCCCATATCGTATCATCGTGCATTTTTTGTTAAACGATGGCCCTATCTTATCGCTACTGTTTGGCTTTGTTCAGGTGAATTTCTAATTAAAAATAGCTCGTTGATTTTTCTTATGATTTCATTGTTCGATTAGGTGTCATTTCATTTCCGGCTATAGCCTATTGGCGTTTAGTTGTTCATCAAGATGAAACCAATCGTTGTCTTTTTCCTGATAATATTTATTTCATATTAGTTTCGTCCTTAATATCTTTTTATATCCCTCTATTTGTGATGATATTTGTTTACATAAGAATTTATCGTGCTGCAATAAGGCAATTACACGCATTTAAAACTGGCGTTAAAATTGAAACGTCAAAAAAATTGATTCCCAAGAAAAACGTCAACAATGAGAATTCACCAACAATAAATATTTCTTCAGATGTATGCTTACGTATTCACCGAGGAAAGTATCATGGTTTACATACTGATGGAGAATTACCATTTACAGATAATTCATTATCACATCAGTCAATGACAAATGACAATCATCAAATAACAATCAATAAAAAACAATTGTCATCTGAGAAAGCTCGTCAATCACTTGGCAAGCGTTTAACTAAATTTTCTAGAGAACAAAAAGCAACAGTTACACTTGCTTATGTTATGGGAATATTTGTTATTTGTTGGCTACCATTCTTTGTTTATAATCCATTAACTGCCATATCAAAATTGTTTATCGGCGGAAGGCCAAATTTAACTAGGATGGAAGAATTTCTAGATGGAAATGGTCTTGTTTTTCAATTGTTTACTTGGTTTGGCTATATTAACTCAAGGTATTGTATAGTCTATCAAATATAAAGGTCGGATTTCTATTTTTACGTCTAATTTTAGTGTGAATCCAATAATATATGCTTATTCCTCGCGTGAATTTCGTCGTGCATTTATTAAATATTTATGTCGATGCTTTCCTACACGTTTAAGAAACTTTATGATGTCCTATCATAATCTACATTTATTACGATATCGTTGCCACAGACCATCATCAGTTATATCGGCTGATAATATTGAATACAATTCAGATAACACAAATAGACAATTCACTATTCCGTCATCATCCGCATCTGCAACAGCCGTTATGATAAACACACAAAATAAAAGCGCACATACAATTCGATTTTTAACAAAATATTCTCATAGAAATGGAACTCGACAACAACAATTCAATAATAAACCTAAAACTAGTATTCTCGTTAAGTATTGTAATTATCATGATGCTGCTGTTTCACGAGTAACATGTCTCTAATGAAGTCGATTTTTGAATATATTTCTATACAAATATATGTCACCGATGAATTATTTTCATTGAACCTAAATGCATTTTATTTTAAATTAGGAAAAAAACAAAAATAATAATAATCATATCATCATGTCAGATTTTGTTCACTCCGTTGTGCACGCTTCTAAAAAAACAAAGCAAAAAATACTTCTATTAAAAGTCATGTTCGAAAAGTTCATCTCTCTAGAGTAATAATATCAAAGTATGAGCTAAGTAAATTGATTCATTCAATAGAAAACAATAGAAACCTTCATCTAGCTTTTTTTCTTCTGTTGTAAATCGTAGAAATATCAAAAGCAATGGATAGGGAGCGGAAAAAAATAGAATTAATTAACATACGTTCTTTTTTTTGTTTTGTCACATAGAGACAAAGTTGTAGAGTAAACTCGTGTTACTAACAGCAGAATAGGATTAACAAAGGAAATGTTCAATATCTCTATATCGTCCCTACAGGCAAATTTCATTCGATCACTGCCCTACTTAATAATAGTTTATAGAAAGTCCAGTGATCCTGATCTCTAAATTAAGTACATAGTTTGTAAGTGTATATCTGTCATTTGCGATTAATAAAGTATCGGGTTGCCCAGATTAAATGTCTCTCTCAGTGTTTTTTCAATAGCTGCGTCATTTTCATTTTCTAGGCCTTAGTTTTTTCCCAACAAATTTGCCAATCAATTCTCTACAAGATCGATATTACAATTTTTTCTGTTGAAAGTTGAGGAAAAAAAATAAAAAAAGAATATTCAACAGGTTTAGTAGCACCAACTTTCAAAGTGATTTTTGAAACAAACTTGTGCAAATTTTTTTACAATGCTACACAAAACGAAACAGAAGCAAAGATGTTATTGAGTACTCTGAAGTGTACTCTTTCTCGTCGTATAGCTCAGAACTCGTTGAAAGCAAACGGAAGATGGAAAAATCTGACTTTTTGAAAATTCTCTTCAAAATAGTTTAAATCAGATATTTGGCGCCAGCTGAATTAAATAAAAAACAATGAAAACTCAAATTTCGAGTTGGACTTTGGTACAGTAGGCCATTTTGATCAAAATGAAAAAAGAACGAATGAAAAAAGAATGATATTTTGGCTTAGTTGCGCTTCTTTTCCTAGGAGTATCGAAATTGCAGATTTGAAAGAGAAGATACTTAGAGTGCGCATTACAAGGTTGGATATGGAAACTTCTCAATTATGATCGGAAGATAGAGTTTTTCAAAAGCTACAAAATACCTACGTTGTTTAATTTTTATCGTCAATGACCAACGGAAAAATCTGCAAAAACTATTTTCCAGCTTTGAAACTTGATGTTATTGTAGTTGTTGAATATTCTTTTCTAAATTTTTTTCCTCAACTTTCAACAGAAAAAATTGTAATATCAATCTTGTAGAGAATTGAATGGTGAATCTTTTGGAAAAAAACTAAGGCCTAGAGAATAAAAATAACGAAGTTATGGAAAAAACACTGAGACAAATGTCTAACCTGAGCCACCCGATTGAAACTAATAACAACATGAAAGAAAAAAAGATCACAAAGAAGCCGCCGCGTTATTCAATGACATAGATTTGTTCCCTGGAGATTCTGTTTTTCATGCGACAGTCTCTCATTTTCTTTCTTCTTTATAACAAAAGCGTTTGATTAGCAGACTATTAAATGATCTCTTTCCCTTTTGTATTCTCTTACTCGAAAGATAAGTTCAAGCTCTGATTGCCGACGTTGCGTTTGTAGACAGGAATTCGTCAAAACTCTTGAGTTAGATCGATTTGTTTCTTTTGGATTACTGTTCGCTGATGTTGCTGTATTATTTATAGCAGCTTTCAATTCGCTAGGACGCATGATGAATGTCTCGACGTTATCGTTCATTGAATCTTTTTGAACTGTTGTCGAGGAAGTACCTTTTGAACACGTATCAAGTCGTAAATAACAAGATGAACCATTCACTGGCTGACTGTTTACGTCAGGCTCAATTTCAAGATGTTGCTGAGCTTTTGTGAATAATGGATTTGTACGTAGCTGTAAAGAAAAACCAGTCGGTTTATTTTTTTGAGCCAATAGAAAAATGCTTTTTTCAATTTACTTCTCGAAGAATTCGTGCATCGGACAATTTACTTGATGTTGTCGATGTACCGGTACTACAGCGAAGATCGCCACTATTACTTTCTCGTGGCAATGTGAGGACCGATGTTCGTTGAGAACTCGATGGACGATTTAATAGAGATAGTACTGGTCGAAAACCACCGACTGGTAATCTAATAAGAACAAGGTTATTTTAGTAATACTAAATATAGCATGGTAATTATAGAAAATCGCTTTATAATCGGATGTATGTCAGGATTTTTTTAATCTCATTAACGACTCATTATAGAATTCAAGAATTGCATTAGATTAATTCTATTGGCGGAAACAAAATAGCTCGTGTTAGATTCAATCACGCAACAATGATTAGATGAAAGAAAATCGATGAATTTCTCGTTGAATTAATTTTTGTTTTCTCTTGAATGATTTTAATTTTGAAAATTCTTCTGAGAATGCAGACTTACGGTGGTGGTGGAGGGGGTATTGAACTCGAGAACATATCAAGGCGTTTAATTGGTGTTGTACTTGTTGTTTCCATATTTTGTGGTTCATCATAAACATTTACTTGAACATCATTGATCAGACTTCCAGGTGGTGGTGGGCGATCATAGTTTTCATGCTCAATTCGATTTTCCGAAATAGTTTTATTAGTCTTTGTCACGCATATATCTTGTTCATGTTGTTGCCGGAAACGAGTCGATAAATGTTCATTAAGTTGATTAATAACGCAAAGATTCATTTTTTTATTCGCTAGAACATTTTCGTTGAGTTTATCATTCGATGAGGATGTTGTTGCTGATGAACGTAGGCCAATATGTGTATGCATAGGATGTATTATAGCAGAATGACTGTATGTACTAGTTAATGTATTATTTGTGGCATAGGTGATTGAAGATGCTCGACGTTTATAATCATTGTAGATTTTTGATGATGTTCGATGTTCATATTCGCTTTCGATTATGATAGATGTCGTTGCTGATGATGATAGGCCATCGAGAGGTTGTTCGATGAGCGTTGAAGATTTTTCACGCATTGTTGTTAATTCTGTATCGTGATCGTTTATTTGTGACATTGAACCATAGGTTGAGTAAGACCGTGAAACTGGTTGAGTAACTTTACGTAAATTTGTTTTTTCTAATATTTCTTTTGATAGATGTATATAACAAGGTTTTGGTGGAATATTCTGAATTGGAGAAGATTTTTTTGTGTAGTGCTCTTCTTTAACTGGAACAACTAATAATTCAAAAATAAACGCATAGACAACGAAAGATCAACAATTATCTGACAGGACCCGGAATCCACCAGAAGCTTAGCTTATACTGATCGATTATCCTGATATTTTCTTTTCTTTTTCAGTCATATTAGGAGAATAGGTTTAGGGCAGCAGCAATCATTTAGAAACAAATTTTTCTAGAAGACGAAACGGCGTAACCGAGACATAAGTACAACAAATTGGTGATGCAAATCCTGAACTTTTCATTACTGAAGGAATATTTTAGATGTCTAGACTTTTGCACTATCGGTTTATTTGTTTAATGAAATCATATTAGTTCTATTGAGTAGATGAAAGAAAAAAAAAGCAACTTCTTGAATTACCTGAAAGTTTTTCTTTGGAAATGTTCGGCAATGTTTCACTCTCGTCTTTTAAAATAAGTTTATGATCGGCTGTTATTTGATCGGCAATCGTACGGCAACGAATCATGGTTTTGTTCGGCTGTGTGATTGTGTTTGGTAATGGTGGTGGAGTTGGTGGAAAAGAGGATTGTTGTTGTGCATAAGTTTCAGTACTAGATGATGTTGTCGATATTTGTTGGACAGTGAACGGTGATGTAACTCCGAGATCATAATCAGTTGGAAGAATCGTTAATTTTTCTTCAGTTTCAGCGATTTCCATTAATTTCGAATCGTCATAATCGATGACTGGTTCTTCACCTATTTCATCGTTACTATTAGTTTCAAATGGTCGAATAATAATATCATCATCATAATCGGGCGTTAATTCATCTACGGAAGACATAGTTTCTATTGATTTTTGTTCATCATCTGGACGATATTTTACTCTCGGTATAACATGATAATAATAAGGTTCCTTATCATGATATTTATCTTTTCGATTATGCATTGGTGCTTTTGAAATGTGAAGTGATTGTGAACGATTCAGGTTGGTAAAATTTGATAATTGTTTTCTATCACTAAAAACAAAATTTCTATCAAGTGAATGCATTAGTTCAGCACTCATTGCTGCTTGCATGCGATGCGCTAGAAGATCTACAGCGTTCGTTGTTGATAACTGTTTATTTTTACTGCTATATCGACGTGTGACAGTTGAATGTTCTTTTCTTTCGTTTTTCGATATCGTCGAAAGTATTTCCGCGGCTCTTTTACTATGTGAATTGATAGGATAAAAACTTTCGCTAGATTTTCCTTTGGTCGATGGACGTTGATGATCATGTTGTGATGATGCATCGCTTAGTTTTGTATCTCGAGGCAGTGAGTCTTTTCTTGGAAGATAAATTTTATTCGACAATGGACCAACTACATCACTATAGCGTTTTGGTAAACGTCGTCGTACATGTTGTTGACTATGATTATCACGTATAGGTTTCTTTGGTAAGGCTTCGCAATCATCTTCGTCGTTCCTACGGAGAGATTTTTCAAAGTTATATTCGCATAACATGTAGGAATGAAAAGTTTTCAAGTTTCGACTATTTCAATGTAGCGTAAAACATTCTGAACGCTTATCTGTGTTAACTGAAAATTCGATGCTCTTTTCTCAATCAAGCCTCGATAAGATACATAAAGAATCGTGAATTTTTAATGTAGTTCCATTTAAAAGTACTGAAGACAATTTTTATCATAAAATTAAAAGGCAGATTTAAACACATTTGTTTTTGTCACAATACGAAAGAATAAAAACGACTTGCAAGTTACAAATGTGGACAATAAAAATATAGCGATCAGTCAGCGGTAGATACTTATTTATTAGATTTATCTTTCTTATAGGCTAGCTGATGTATCAAAAGAAATGAAGTCGGAATCGATTTTTTGGATTCCGGCTAGGAACCAACTGGGACTAACCCGAATTGAATACGCTATATAGAATTATTTTGTTCCGAAACGTTTACATCGCTCATTAGTACTTTCGAATTAAATTTCAATCCTTTTTTGTTTTACCACACGCACACTAACAATGTTTTAGCAGGCTTTTCGAAGTCCATTCAAGGTGAAGGACAGGAGGGCATGAAATCTTCTTCGGTGGCTTTTATTCGAAATAAAATTCTACGCAAACGTTTTCAGAAGTTGAAGTCTGTTTTTATTGAGAAATCTCCTATTTAGCATACATAGTAATTATTCTCGTGATTGCAGTGGTGGATCTAGGATTTCGTTAATACTAAATCTCGGCTTCGGAACATGGAATCAAAATGAAACTTTTGTGATCGATGTTTGCAGAACAATGTTGCTTTTTAAATCCTCCCGTCCTCGAATTTTTCGTTTATTTTTAAAATTAATCGACAGATTCGAAGTATCATCTAAACCTCTGCTTCCTTTCAAGAGTAATAACGCTACAAAATTTTCGATCTGTCACAACAATTCAAAATGTTGCAAATCTTGATTGAAAGCATAGTTGTAATTAGATGATACTTCGAATCTGTCGATTAAATTGAAGAAAACTAAAAAGATAAAAGTTTGATGGGAGCGGTGCACTTTAAGAAGCAACGTTTTTTCGCTAACACGAATCTCAGAAGTATGATTTTGATCAAAAATCCTATATTCGCTACTGCGTGATTGATTTCTGTAGAAAAAATTATTTACTTTTGACGTTGTTTCTTTTCTTCTTCTGCGTATTTATGAATATGAATATGTCTCACCTTTTAGCTAAAATACCGGATCCTCCGCGACATAAGCAAAAATCATAACTTGATTTGTTTTTTTGCTGTTGAAAACAAGTATTTAAAGAATCAATACTTATACAACGTGAAATAAACCACATAGCAGAAATAAGAAATGAATGTTTTTCGTTATTATTTGATTGCTGATATTCAATTTGAAATTCGAGAATTATGACATATGATGTTGAGTAAAGCAGAATGAGCATGTTCAAATACGAGACATGTACATATAGAATAATGGCAACGCGTCTATCTCACCTCTCTCTCTCTCTCTTTTTCGTTCTGTCTTCTCCTTGACACCACACTATCAATAGTGATCGCGTATTCACACGAAAGACAAAAGGAGAAGAAGAATAATAATAATAAAAAAACGGAGAAGAAGAAGAAGAAGAAGAAGAAGATGTTTACAACACAAAAAGGCGTTAAACAGATGCGTGTCAATTACTCGGCAGTCGATTGATTGTTTGCATTTTTCTGAACGTGCCTGTACGATTGTTCGAACGTTCGTTCGCTTGCACACGCATGAGCTTAATCCTTCTTTTCGATCTATAATCTCGCTCTCGCTCTTGTTTTATCTTTGCGAATACAATGTCATTTGCTCTACTCGCAAGCTTTACGTCAACAATAACTAGGGTAGTTTAGTCGAAACGCCCGAATACAAACATTCCACACGCGAGAAATAAAATAAAGAGACATACCATCGATAAGACATTAATGTCGGAACAAGTGGTGGGACTGTGATAGGCAATCGTGCTAAAAAGTTTGAAACAATGATAGGAATTAAATTCAGTGACATAGCATACGAAAACGCATCATGTATTCGTATGGATATGTTATATCAATAAGTGATGGCTTTTTACGTCGAAATAAACGCCAAAAACGACGATATCGCCAAGGAGTTTTATGCGTAGAATTTCTTATTGGCATTGGTTATTATGTTGAAAACTAGAAGATAACAGAAAAATGATTTATTATTGTTTTAGAATTAATTCTGAATGAAGCTGCTTTCCATTAGAGTACAGGATTTTTAGATGCTTTAAGCATTTATTCACAAAAGCCCAATATTTTCCTAGACTCTAAGGACCAGAACTCAAAGGGAGAACTATGGGAACCCCGCCCACCAGAAAAAAATTGTTGATATTAATCTTTTTACGGACACAGAAAGATTATTTGAATGTATATTAATCTTTGTGTCCACCACAAATTAAAAAAATCTCATTAAATAAGATTCAAAACTTTTGATCCCCCCAAACAAAAAACTTTGGTGCGTCCCTGAATCTTAACGATATGAGGTAGGGATGAAAGGGAAAAGTCCAGGAAGACTATCCCGTTCCTATAATTTTTGTGCGTGCAACAAAAAAAAAATAAGTATGAGTTTCTTGTGATAGTACTGATTCTTATTTCAACGGGCATTCAATAACTACTTTGTCTATGAAGCCAAAAAAAGCTAGAATATTTTTTTTTATTATAAAATATTAATATGACGACATAAGCTAAACGTCCGAGCTCATTGGACATAATGAGCTAAAATTTTTCCCTGAAATGTTTCTCACCAGGAGCACTTATTTGTATAAATTTCAACCTAAATTATTAATACTAATCGGTGAATCTATTATAATAGGAGCTCGCTGAGAACGGAAATGCTAAAAGCACTTCTTACAATCACGCATCATCAACTCAACGGAACGAGTTTATAACCAATTTTTCATATAGAATATTCAGCAATCTGTTTGACCAGTGACGTAATGAAAAGTTCTATAAAGATTATGATTACTTCATGTCTAACATTCAATTAAGACGCATCATACAGTTGAAATCTAATAAGCCCATTTGTCACATGTATGACTTCATTTGGCAGTTCATCTCTGTCAGAATTTAACAATCACAAAAGCAATTATTCTCTGTGTATATTGACGAGGTGTTGCCAAGGTTAACATTTACTATGCAAAAAGAAAGTCGGTAATGAAAAAAAAAAAAGATTATAATTGCCTGTGTAGATTTTATTAATAAACTAGAAAAGGAGAGGAAATTAGATCTATCACTATGAAAAGGTCGTTGAATATTATCCGAAATTCTATTACGCATCCTTAAATCTATACAAACAATGCAAGTACTTACTTTAACGTAATGGACTTCTTGAGTATAGGCAAACAAGTATAAGCGGTTCACAACCTACATCAATCATTCAAGTGGAAATTCATACTTTCCGATGTCAATGCGTTTGTTATGAAATATTTCCAGTATCTTTTCCCCTCGTCTAAGATTTAAAAATGTGTTAAACAAACAACTTACGAAATCAGCTTCCAATAAAATTGACCTTGCCAACAAATATGGCCTACAGCTACCAACTTTGTTTCTCAGCTGTGACAGGAAAATGACACCTTCGATTTTCTTCTGCATATACTTCCTTTTATCTTGCGTAATAATTGAAGAGAGAAAGAGAGCATCTCTTCTTTTCCTTTGGATCCAATGTCGCCAAGTGTCGCACACACATACACACGCTCCCTTTCAGATCGAGAGAGAGAGTAAAATAATGCAGCCAATACTCATAGAATGCTGCACAGACTATGATTTAACTTCTATAGAAAGAAGTGCATATGAAATTGAATACCTCAGTTAAGAATTTGACTCAAATCGAATCGTGCTTCTTAAGCGAATAAGATTTAATACGAATTAAATCAGTCTGATATCGGCATTACCATTAGTTTCACATTCGTAGCTTCCATTTAAGTTTATTTCGAAATAACAATTGTTTTTCAGATCATTTTAAAAATAGACAAAACAAATACAATGTGAACGATTAATCAGACGGTGTCAGTCGTAAATGATTACAAATAGAATCGTAAATACTTAAAGTAACAGCAGTCGATAGATAAGCTTTGATCAAACTTGGTGCAATACCTTTGTACAATCCTCTAACGCCTTCCGTTCGTAGGATTTCAGAAATGCAATGACGCATACCGGAATAAACACGTGTCTAGAATAAAAATTCTGTTTGCTATTAATGACACTCATAAGAACAATACCTGTCCGAATTTCGATCGTGCTTCTTCGAAGCTGACAACTTCAAGTCGTTTTTTAGTTAAATCAAATGGGTAGACAACGAATTTCGCTAGGACACCAGCAGTACCACCATTAAATGCATGTTTCATAGAATCTATTTACCTTAATATAAGAGGACGGCATCGAGAAAAAAACAATTTTTACCAAAGTTTTCAAGCGGCAAATGGTCCCATGCTCGATTGAATAATTCATAAAAGCCAAATGTAAGTGCTGAAACAGGTGCATAAAGAATTATAGCTGGATTTAAACCACGATAGAATCCATGTAGACCTTCGCGAGCCCAGATAAGACCAATTGCTTGACGATAGGAGTGATAGATCTAAATGGCTCAAAGTAAAAGTTAATTCATGGAATTCGTTTTCGTACAGAGCAAACATAGAAAATATCATCCTTGAAGAAAATAAGGGCACCATCATGAGTCTAGGTCATCCTTTTTGTTCTATTCATTGATTGAAAGTCACTCAACTCCTATTGCAATGATACGTTGTTCTAAGCTGTTAACATCAAAACAACAAGATGTGACACCAAACAGTCGTTCTATTTTTCACTGGCATAGATATACGCTTTTAAACTAATAAGTAGAATAACAAAAAACAAGAATTCTTGACAAACCTTTGGTTCACCCTGTCCAACAAACCTTGTTCGTAGAACGTCCATTGGTTGACAGCTGCATACAGCTACACTAGCAGCAATTGATCCAATAAAAAAATGCGTCAATGTTTTAATTATCGGTGATGATACTGTGGTAGGAAAATTTTCGCCCAATTCTTTGGTTAGTCGTTCAAATGCATACATCTAACACAATCAATGAAATCAAAACAATGACTCCTTTTTGACCCAATCAAAAACTCACTTGAGCTGAATTATATGATATTGAAAGAAATTGTGCTGCTAAATGACCTTTCCAAAAAGCTCGTAGGCCTTCTTCATGATGAATTAATCGAATCGTTTGAAATATAGTCTGATATTTTGATCCGGTGGCATGTCGTATAGGTTCGATTTGAAGCTATACATAGAGCGCCTGATAAAAATTCGAAAAGTTTTTTGTTTTTTCCACCTACTTGAAAACGTATTTTAATCACATCAACTGGTTGTAAAAGAAAACGCGCGATCACACTTGATACTGAACTAGCAATTAAGATTTGATTATTTGTTAAATCTTTTTTTTTCGGATCATATCCAACCATAATATATCTATATGAAAGATTGAGACGCGCATGATAAAATATTGTCATTTGTTTTTCATGGATTTTATGGGAGAAAAACAAAATAAAAATTACAATACAAAAGAAAGTTTGTTCAAACGCCTTTATAAACAGGTTTTCGTTTTTCTTGAAAGGCTTTTAAACCTTCAATACGATCTTCTGATGTTAGCACAGTATTATAGCAACTTTCTTCAACGTCTAGACCTGTTTGCAGATCAACTTCAAGGCCTTTATTAATCGCTTGTTTGGCCATTTGGACGGCCAATGGACCCTAAATTGAATGAAAAGCATATTTAGAGAATAGTAAATGATTATGTCTAAAAACTTCACCTGTTGAACGATTTCATGAGCTATTTCAAGTGAACGTAGATATGCTGCATTCAACTGTTCATTTTGTTTAACAACTTCATTGACTAAAAGAATTTCATAGGCTTGTTGTCCAGTCAAAATTCGTCCTGGAAAATTAGATTTCTTCCAATTAAAAATAGATTTTTAAGAGCGAAATCAAACCAGTATAAATAAGTTCTTTAGCTTTCGATGCACCGATTATTCGAGGTAAACGTTGTGTACCACCAGCGCCAGGAATAATACCGAGTTTTGTTTCCGTTAAACCAACTTTGGCTGTGTTAGCTGTAAAATTCAAATAGTTCAAGTGTTTACTAAATATGGAGATCCTTACCGGCTATACGAATGTCACATGCTAATGCTAATTCAAGTCCACCACCAAGTGCCAAACCTTATTCGAATAAAAGAAATTCACAGTTGAAATATCTTATTCCGCCATAGGAAAGAGATTGATACACAATTAGAGATGTGCTGGACGCTAGTTGTTCTATAATGGCAGAAAAAATTCAAATTCACTCACCATCAAGAGCGGCGATTGTTGGTACAGGTAAAGCAAAGATTTTCGAGAATATTTCTTTAATTTTCGATACGAATGGGCCTACGTCTTCTTGCGACATAGTCAATCGTTCTTTTAAATCAGCACCTATTGAAAAAGAAAATGACTTGTACATTTTTCTCTTTATACAAAAAAAAAACTTTACCAGAACAAAACACATTTGGAACCATACTACGAAAAAGAATACATCTAACAGCTTGATAATCTTTTATACTATCGATTGTTGCCTCCAACTAAATAAACAAAAATTGCGTTTGCTTTAGTCTCGAGAATTTATCTACCTCGTTGAGTAGTTGTTTGCCAAGTGCATTACGTCTTTCGGGTCGATTGAACGCAATCTCAATAACATCTATTTACAGCAAAGAAAAAGAATTAAAATTCCGAGAAAAAAAAAAGATCACGTTACTTTGATGATCACCAGTGAGATTATTAACTTGAAGTTCAGGTGCCAGTGGGCCTATTCCCGGCGATGCAGTCTCAGCACTTTTCTCCGTAGCTAAATACCGACGTTGAGACGAAAAAATATATGTTTGCATTCGACATATTGTTGTCGGATGAAAAAGATATTTTAAGGTTTTCATCTGAAATAATAACATGTATTATATAAGAGCGAAAAAATAATAGTACAATGTTTATTTTTCAAATTCGATTTCTATTCATTTTTATCAGCTAAATCAAATTGTCCAAAGTAACGGCCGATTATACAAATAAATAAATCACAGGTTTTCATTAATGTGCTGTCAACCGAATGATCATCATCAGTTGAATTCTAGAATAGCAAAATATTTCAACAGTCGTCAACAGAAGTCACCGACTCTACTTACCAATAATTTCGTTCGTATTTCTTTCCAACCGGCGCAGGTTTGTCGCATAGTATAAATCACATCTTCACTGATAGGTTTGTCAACGGCTGCTAATGTAGCGAACATATACAAAGCCTGGAAAAAATTATCGATCGATTAAGAAAAAAATCAAAGCAAAGATCATACTAAATGAAGAGAACATCCGTTTTGTTTAAGCCAATCATTCTCATGTTGTAATAATTGGTGAAGTTGAGGCTAAACAAAAAAAGTTTAACTAGAAAACTAGAAGGAAATAATGTAAAATCTAACTTGAGATAAAATAATCATTTTCGCCATTGTCGGCAGCGGATGTTGTGTATCTGATTGATCATCCGTTTCTAAAAATGACAATTGAATGTTATCGTCGAAGCAAAATTTCCAATAATCATTCGCAGTTCTTAATCGTGGAGCTGGATTCTTTTTAGTTCGCGCTCGTAATCGATCGCGCATTTGAAAATAGTCGTTCCGAACATTTGAAAACGATAGACTTTGTTCATTTTGCCATTCAGTTGAAACGATATGTTTTTCTGTTACATTTGAACTAGTATTTGTCGTCATCTATAAAGATTAAATAGTGTTTTTTTTTTATGATATTCGGTGAAGTCAAAATCATACGGAAAATAATTTATGCCATGCATGTGTTTTTGAACTCGCTGATGTTCCGAGATTTTTATCGGCTGTAGAAGCCGCTTGAAACGTGGGCAGTTGTGAAGCTTGAAAACTAAATTAAACAATACGACTGATTATGTGCTAATGGGTAGAAATGAATTGCATGATATTTAGACTTTCAGCAATCGGATTGGTTTTGAATCAAACTGTAAAATGAAGAAACTTATTTTCCGCCGCTCATCTACAGAATGAGGGAACGTTTTCATGCGAGACGAGTGTTACTTGTGGTTTGAATATCTCCGAGATACGATATTATTCATCGTTAAAATTTTAGTAGAATGCGTATAACTCAGGACGGAAGTCTTAGGGGGACTTTTCCTACCTTGTGGGGAAAGTTCTTAGATATTTGAAAATATTCCTTCGCAATCCTTTAGCACGTATGAAGATTACAACATTTCTGTGTGTGAAATCAGCGGCAAATGTCGAAAAGTTTAAAATATAATTGGAGTTCGAACGGTAAACATTTGTCTTATAGTTGATAATTATCGTGCAATTCATTTCGGTTTGTTTTGAAACCAAAAGAAAAAGGTCATTCATCGTACCGAACCTGTCTCAAATATTCTTCTCCAGTTGTTGGCACTTTGTTCATATCTACGGGATCATCGTTAACATGTGGTGCCGGTAGTACTTGTTTACATAAACTTTCATCATTATCATCCGATGAATCAGTATTTTCGAACATCTTTAACAAAAAAAAGAAGAACAGAAGAACAATTGTGAATATTTTTTCTTTCTATACGTAATACACGATTAAACAAACACTATGATCTGAACGTTGTTAACAAGTAGAAAAAAAAAGAAAATTAACCTAAAGAAATACAGAGAAAAGGCAATAAAGTCTTTTCTATTTAGATAAATGTTATTAATCGTAATAAAAGTTTATGCTCGTTCTTTGGTTAGATTTTCACATGCTTCATTGCGTTCAGTTTCATTGTCAAATCTTAACAGTATCATAACGAACTCGCCTTCGCTGATTTCTGTCATGCCGGGATTGAGTTGACAGACAAATGTGAGATCTTTCGTAGAATTTTTCTTTACTTCAATGTTTTTTGACCATACGATATTCAAAAATAATCGACCTATATACGACATAAAAAATGAATAAACCTAGAGAATTTAAGATTTTAATTACCAAGTGTATCATCCGATCGAATAATCATTTGGCGTTTTTCACCAATTTCTTTGACTGTAACTTGTACAGGACCACGTTTTACTAATTTACCACTTTTATTCACTCCCATTCGACATCTAGGATAGAGGAAAAACATATTGTCAACCAAACCAATTTTTTTCTGGTTTACCTATATGTAAATTTAGCATCAGATTCATGTTGAACCTTTTCTGGTTCAGGTGGTTCGCTTGATTCTAAAAAGAAAAACCCGATTGTTTCTTTGGAAAGAAAATTTTCCTCATTTTACCCTCTGGGTCATCGCCTGTTGTTTCTGCACTAGCTGTTGGTGGTGGTGCAAATAAACTTTTCGGTGGAACGAAACTTATTGTCGATGCTAAACTAGTTGTTGTTGTTTTTTCGGTAGTTGGTGTAGCCGAAAAATTTGTTGAACCGAATGTGAGCTAAATTAATGAGAAAGAATAGAAAATTTTGGAAAAATTAATTTTTCATTTTACCGTTCCGAATCCTGTATTCGGTAATGAAAAAGAAAATGGTGAAGTACTCGTTGCTTTATCCGGTGTGACTGATGGTGAAGCTAATTTAAAATTAAAACCAGTTGTTGGTGTTGATTCAGTAACAATTGGAGTAGGAGTAGGAGTAGGAGTGGCTGCTGGTATTGTAAAACAGAACAACGGCAGTGGTGAACTTGCAGCTGATGTTGTTACTGCTGCTGAAACAGCAGGAAGAGGAGCAGATGGACGAGTTTGTATTGGTGGCGTACTTAGTGGCGTATAACTATTAGTTTTGTTCACTACAGATTCATCTGCTGATGATGTTTCAATATTCGTTTTATCCAAAATACAATCGAAATCATTGCGTGCAAGTGCTTCGTAGATATCAATTGTTTCTGTTAAAGATTTTGTAATATCTAAAAAATGACAAAATAAATTTTTTCTTTTCTATAACAATTAAAAATTTTGAATTAACCTGAACGAGATTGCTTAAGTCTCGATGCAAGCCAGGGTGAATATTTGAGTAAATCTTCTTCATAATTAAAATACTGTCGAACGTAATCAAGACAATTACCAACAAGAACACTGTATGGTTCGGTGGTTATTTGCGTGGATAGAGATGCGAGAAACTGTCGATTTAATTCACGTAAACGTTCAGGATAAACTTCAATTGTCTTTTTATGAAAGTCATAAACTTTCTAAATAATTAAAAGATTAAAATTTTAAGAGAAGTGATTATTATATCACCTGTTGTTGTTTTTCTGGACGACGTTTATCTTGTACTGGTTGGTCCTCGTCATCTTCTTCCTCTTCAGGAGTAGGATCATTTTTCTTGATAGAAATAAATAAATATATATATATATATATATGAATAATAGAATATTGCGTTTGATAGAATGTTTACCTTTCGTTTTGACATGATATGTAAATGTAACTGGAGTTATCTGAAAATAAGAATGTAAACCGCAAAGAAAGGTTATTGTTCTTCTCATTGATAGTAGCGACAAATTAAAGAATAAAAAAATTTTCAATGATAAAAATCTTTACATGAAAACTAATTTCATCATTTTTATTATTACAAAAATAACGATTTTACAGTCGGTATTCAAAGATGTCGCTGATTGTTAGACACAGTTTACCAATGGAAATGGAAATTTAATTCTGAACATTTCATCGATCAGTTCTTCTTCAATCAAATATGCTAAAATATAATGCAATAGGTCGCTATTGGTTTCGAGATTAATGTTGTTGCATATTGAATCATCGGTGACTCGTTGTCGTCACGTCTTTGAAGTTGTACGCGTGTCAACTGCTTGCTTTCTTTTTCGTTTTTAAATTATTACACTTTTCAGATCAATAAGTTTATTTTTCGTAACAAAAACATTTAATTATGGATGAAGAATATGATGTGATCTTATTGGGAACAGGTTTAAAGGTATAGAGAAAATAGCGATACAAACAGAAAAAGAAAATCAACGATTCGTTGCTTAATTATAATAGGAATGTGTTCTAGCCGGTTTGCTTGGCGTTGCTGGAAAGAAAATTTTACATATGGATCGAAATAAATACTATGGTGGTGAATCGGCATCCATGACACCTTTGGAAGAAGTAAAATAGACTATTCGATTTAAAACGAGTATTTATTATCAGTATCATTTTTTAGCTCTATTCAAAATTTAATTTACCATCACCACCATCTGATACAGGACGTGGACGTGATTGGAATGTTGATTTAATTCCGAAATTTCTTATGGCTGACGGTAAAAAGATATTCAAAAGAAATGCTTCATTTTAATTCTATAGAATTTTATTTTAAAAGGTCTCTTGGTTAAGTTATTAATTCATACGGGTGTAACTCGCTATCTTGAATTCAAATGTATTGAAGGTAGTTATGTGTATAAGAATGGAACTGCAGAAAAAGTACCAGCAGATCAATCCGAAGCCCTTAAATCACGTAAGACAAATGATGATCGTATCGTTATTATTAGGATTTAATTTTCTGCAGCATTAATGGGCCTTTTTGAAAAACGACGTTTCGGTAATTTTCTCAATTGGGCTAAAGATTACGATGAAAAAAATCCTAAAACACAGAACGACATTCCGCCCAATGCACGTATGGTTGATGCATTTAAAAAATATGATCTCAGTCAAGATACAATGGATTTTACTGGTCACGCTTTAGCACTTCACAGTGATGATGAGTAAGTCAATCGCAATTTATCACTATTTTTTTGTATTTTGTATTTTTGTTTTAGTTATTTGGAAAAACCTGCTCTAGAATCAATCAAAAGGATTCAACTCTATTTTGCATCATTAGCACGTTATGGTAAATCACCATATCTCTATCCACTCTATGGTCTAGGGGAATTACCACAAGGTTTCGCACGGTAGGTTTTCAACGGGAAATTCATGCAGACAAAAGTAAATCATCGTATTTAGACTGAGTGCTATTTACGGCGGAACGTATATGCTGGATAAGCCAGTCGATGAAATCGTATATGAGAATGGTGTTGTTGTTGGTGTTCGATCCGGCGATCAGACAGCACGTTGCAAAGCTGTTATCTGTGATCCATCGTATGTGCCAGATAAAGTAAAAAAAGTCGGCCGAGTTATTCGAGCTATTTGTCTATTGCGACATCCTGTTAAAGTTCGAGGTGACACAAAACCGGCTTCATGCCAAATTATAATACCTCAAAAACAAGTTCAACGACATAATGGTAAAGCTAAAGATTCAGACTAGGCGAATAAAACAATTCATTTTCGATTGTAGATATTTATGTTTGCTGCATGGGTCAAACAACTATGGTGACCCCGAAAGACTGGTATGTTGCATTAGTTAGTACAACCGTTGAAACAAACAATCCCGAAGAAGAAATAAGACCTGGTCTCGCTTTATTGGAACCAATTTATCAAAAATTTGTTACTGTTACCGATCTACATGAGCCAATAGAAGATGGAACAGCCAGCAAAGTAAAATGAATTAGTTTTCTCTGATTAAAATAATTTTTGTTGTTTTGTTTTTTTTAGCTGTTTATCTCAAGTTCATACGATGCAACATCACATTTTGAAACGACCTGTCTTGATATTCTTGATGTTTTTCGTCGTTATACCGGTCAACCGTTTGATTTCAGTAACATCACACGTGGCCTGGGTGCCGAGGACAGTCTAGACGGAGCACAATGAAATCTGTTTTCTTATGAATACTTCAAGTTTTTTGTTTTTATATACATGAGATCTGATTTTAATGCGTGTGACTGTCGTTTTCCATATAACATGCGAGTTTTTTTTCTAATCGTTGCTTGGCATTGCATTTGTCTCAGAGACTTTTTCTTTTTATTATGAGAATTATCTGTATTTTTTTTTCAGTAACAAAAAATACGAGAATGAAATCAAATATTATTCTGCTTTTTTTTTGTTTGTAATAATGAATGTGTTTGATAATGGAATAAAATTCTCTTAGATCTTATAAAAAAAGCTCATCAATTTTTATTAAATCCCATCGAAACTAGAATATCAAATTTTTCTCAGATTTACATCCGAAGATTTTAAAAAATTTCTATTCAAAGCGATCCCTGGATACATTTCGTCTTCTTCTGTCTTCACCCATAACTACAGATGACAGCTATACACCCGACATTTGTAAGTAAACAAGCATATCAATTAGAGTATAGCTCAAGATAGATGATCTACAAAAGTAGCGTCAGTCGACTAATTCAATAAACAAAACGATTCTCGAAGAATATTTGTTGGTTTTAAACATATCGAATCAATCTTAATAAATTTATTTATATGACAGAAAATTAATACATCGACTATCATGGAAATTCGAATTTGTATATACATTCAGTAGTTTCTTGTTTTTCATGTCAAACAAAACTAATAGTTTATACACATTGACAAGTGATGATAAATGATAGATAAAAAAAAAACTAAGAACATTTTATAATGAGATTGCTTAGAAAATAAAAAAATACAAATCAACAAAATTTTTATTCTTTAGGTCTTTTGTTGTTCATGGTGATGATGAGGAGGGAAACTGAGGATTATCCAAGAATGAATGACGTATGAGATCTAGGGCTGTTGGTCGTTGATTGTAATCTTTTGTTAGACACGTATCGATGAATTCTTTGGCTAAAGACGATACATTGCTTGGCAGTTTATATCTGAAAGTCAGGAATTAATATAAATGATAGATTTTCTACAATTATTTCACTTACTCGGGTTTCTCACAAGTCGCTATATGAAATATAGCTGCAATAGGTTGTAGATTTTGCCACGGAGGACCCGTAGTTAACACTGAAAAATTCTCAATATAGAATTCCATCGAAGTAAATAACGTTTTTTACTTACTTTCAACTATTGTACAACCGAGACTCCTGAAAATAAATGAGAAATGTATAAGGTTTTTTTTTCCTAATTATAATCTCCTACCAAATATCAGCTTTACGTCCAAAAATACTTCCTCGAATTATTTCTGGCGCTGTCCAATGAGCTGTACCTGTAAAAAGAATTAAATCAAAATCGATTTCGCATCAGATTGACGATCTACAAAGGCTGTTGAAAACTTCATCACTCTCTACAGTTTACTCATCAGCGACAAGAATTTATACTCGACTTATATTTAAAATAAAAAATTAAATCGTACCAATAGTTCCAGAATCTGGTTGATTTTGATTGGTTATAGCAATTAGTCGTCTTGATGTACCAAAATCACTTAGTTTTATATTACCCGAGACATCCCGCAAAATATTCGCACCTGAAAACAGAACGAAAACGTTACCTAAGACATTCCTAAGAAAAACGATAGATCACATTTAATATCCCGATGAACGAAATGATTTTCATGCAGATAAACAAGTCCTTCGAGTATCTGTCTGGTATATTTTTTTGTTAATTGTTCAGTTAATGCACCATAATTTAAAATTTGTTCTCGTACAGATCCACCGGCCATGAATTCCATAAATATTTGTAAGAAGTCATCGGTTCGTAATGCGCCATGATATCGAACGATACGTTCATGATCAAGTTGCTTGAAAATGTTAATTTCGCATTCTAAAATTTTGACTTCCTATGCAAAATGAATGTAAGACAAAGACGGTATTTTTTCTTTTCTCAATGGTAAAAATAGAATCACATACTTGTGTGGTTTCAGAGTTAAGTCCACGAATAGATATTTGTTTAATCGCCAATTCGCTGCCAGTGTCAACATCGTAGCAAAGATAAACTTTACCAAAAGCGCCTAGAAATTAAAGAAAAATTTTATTTTTAGATGTAATGACGCATTTTTAAATCGTAAGTCAAATACATTATCGAACAACTTATATCAAACGAGTTATTTTAACAAACATGAAACTTTTGCGGTACTAAGGGAACAAGATGCATATGACCTGTAGCAGGCAAAGTTCATGAGTACTGACATTGATCAACAACAGTCGTGAATAATGATTTTCTTACCTTGTCCTAACTGTCGTCCTAATTTCCAATTGGTAGGTGTTCTCGGTGCTTAAAAATGTTGTTAAATAAAAATTTGCTTTTGATATAATTTATTTACTTTTATATTGATGACTAGAACAAGAACACTGACTACGTAGAGATTCAAGGGAATTAGCTTGAGATAAACTGCTACTTGTATTTACTCCGCTGCCACTACTGCCAGCCGATGACGATGCTGAAAGTCGTGCAAAAGACGTAGCTATGGAAAGAAGAAGAAAAAAAAACAGAGTATATTAAACAGGAATGAAATAGAACATGTACTACGTAAACGTCTTCTTGAACTATGCTCACTTCCACTCGAATCTCGACTAGCAACAGACGAGCCACCACTCGAATATGTATCATCACCCTAAGAAGAAAAAAAAATATCATTTAGGAAAAAATACAAAACTAAACTCACTGCTTCCGGAATAAAAAGTCCTCCATCTTTGGATATGACTTTTTGATTATTTGTATTTATTTTTGTTCGACGTTTTTGTGGTGCAATCGTGCCGGGTGGCGGGGAATCAACACTAGTATCATCATTATCCAGCGTTTGTCCATCGTCAGATATCGAACCAGAATCATCATGATTATTAACTGATACTACTCGAGACATTGCGTGAGTTTTTTTTCGTGTTAAAAAGAAATTAAGTTTGTTCGATCCATTGGCATCCGATATGGCAAGTACTTTATTTAAATCTTCATCGTTTGTAATCGGCAAACGTAATGCATCGTCGCGAGAGAATACACATCGAGTAAGTTCGATCGATGATAGTGTACGTTTTCCAAACAAATTTTGAATACACTTCAACAGGTCGGAATACGTAATTGGCTTTGGCAAGCAGCACGCTCGCACTTGACCATCGAGTTCAAACTTCAGCGTCTAAAATTAGATTTTTGCATTCGAAAACTGAAAGAAAAACAAACTACTGTCGACAGTACTTTTGCTGGTTCTGGTGGCCTGCTACGTTGAATTGCTAGTTGTAGATTAGCTTGAATCGCTGCTAATACATCAGATTGATTTGCCATACTCATGAATAGCCAATTTATATCATAATAAGAATGATCTAGAAAAAAATGTTTTTAGTATCGAATAAGAAAATAATCGGCGTAAAGTAACAAATGAAAAGAAGCAATTAGGGAAGATCGAACGTCCCAGCTGTTGATCATAATGAAAACAATTTCTAGTCGACAAGCTACTGCAAGTATACGAGAGAGAGAGAGAGACCGAGACCAAAATGAAACCGACTTCATCTATCGTAGCATTCGTTAGTCAATCAATCGAATAGAGAAGAGCAAAAAAATACTTTCGTCAATCAACATTAAAATCTGAATGTAGAAAGCATATTGTTTCATTGAGTCAGCAAGAGAAAAAGAAAGCGTCAGGCTTTTACACGCTGAAACGTCGTCGTTACTCTCGACGACTTCGCAAAAATACATATGAAAGACAATAGAACGCAAAAAGACGCGAACAAAAAGAAAATTATCACATACATTTCGTTTTTCTTATTCTTACACTTTTGAATGTCAACAAAAGTCTCACTCATGAAATTATAGAAAATAAACGAAATTTTCATCGTTGGTTGCATTAAAAACTCGACATGAAGCAACATTCGAAACAAAATTGAAATTCGTCTTTCACAAAACGCTTTTATTCGAAATGGCGCGTGAATAAAACAAAGAATCACCCTTGATGTTGATCTATAGTTTCAAGTTAGATGTGTAGAAACTAACTTTGGGTATACGAGGTACACACGCTTTTACTTCTGTTTACTATGACGAAATGAAGAAAAATGAATACAAAATCAAAAGATTTGTCATACAATAGACAATAAATTCGAAAGATACGAATAAATCATCTACAAAATTCCATTACTCAGTAAGCAATAAATATTGCGCACATCGAAAACTCGATTTATTTTTGTTCACGTACACAAACAAAGTCGATGAGATCGATTGTGCTCAACATAACAAGGTATAATAGCATGCGCCATCAGTGCATCGTTTTGCGAAGGTTTGTTTTTGGCTTATAATTATATATATATATATAAAATCTGAATCATTTGATCTTTTTTGAAAAACAAAAATATGTTTTTTTAAACTACGCAATTGTAGATCAATAATTGCCGGTTATGAAGCCAAAGTATCTCTATAATATTATTACAGGCAAATATGAGTCTTGTATAATGCTCGATTTCATATGTTGCAAGTAAATGGTCAAAAAGAATAATGCCTGGTTACATGTGAGACTCGATCAAGGTTAAGCTTAAACCTTTTCTTATGAATTTCAAATTTTACATAAAACCAATAAGCAAAGTTCGCCGACGAATAAATCACTTTGGCGAATGGGACTATATTATGCATGGTACAGGGACACTCATGATATTCTAAAAATAGTTTTGGGTACTCAGATTATTTATATGATTTTGTTACATGAATGCTGTACTGAATTTCGACTGAGAAGTTTGTTTATATTGCTACAGATGGCAGGGATGAGCGTGTCAAGTCTTTTCTCGAGTCGAGTCCGAGTCATCTTGTAAAAGTTTCGAGTCAAGTCGAGTCGAGTCAAATTATTTTTACCAGACTTTTCTTCCATTTTATGAAATACAATAGACTTTAACAACAATTTGTCATTCCACAATATCTATAAACAACTATTTCAGATAGAACAAAAAATGATAATATTAAAATCAGCTCTTTTTTTTATACAATTCCATATTCCAAAAAAAAAGCTTTTTTTAAAACAATAAATTAATTTAAATCTTGCAAAAAAAAGGATTTACTTACATTCAAATTATTGTCTTATTGCATTTCAAAGATATTAAAATACAGATATTCTTTTCTGTAAAACGCGAACGATTCGGTCTCTCATTAGAAGATCACTTTGAGAAAAGACACGCTCAACTGGTGCAAATGTAGCAGGCACTCGCATAATTTTTCTGGCCAGCTTTTAAAGACAGGGATATGAATTTTCTCTTTTGAAAATGAGATCACTAGTTAAATTTTCTTCTTGGAGAAAGTAATCGATATCTTCTGAAACTGAATTAGGAGTTAAGTTATCAACTTTTGCTTTTTTTTGTTTGAATCAAATTGTAACCTTGAAAATAAGCATCTTTTATTTTCATAGATAAACACGTACATCCTTAAAAACAATCCGAAACAAAAGAAGGAGAAAAAAGTTGTATTCAATACTCCATTGAGACGATCTTTTTCTCAGCATTTAAATGCACAGATATAGGAGAAACCTATTGGAAATTCTTTCGAATGAAATATATTCGATTAGAACGAAAGTTGTGAACACGTGCGTGCTTAATTTTTGTAAAATAAAATTCTTTTTTAATGAAAAATTAATTCTTTCGAATAAATGATTCGGCTGACTCCAGTCAAACAGTTGAGTCAGCGTTCCTAAAGTCTTGAGTCCGAGTCGAGTCCAAGTCATTCAAAAACTGCGACTCGGACTCGCCCATCCCTGACAGACGGTATCGTACTTTCTTTGATAGATACTGAAAATACTTGACTCACAAAATTCGATAAACTAAAACGGAAAATTAATTTTGGAGAAGTTTTCTTTTTGGCACCGGCGATTCTACTCATATTTTTATTTCTTTAATAAAGCTGTACCCCAAGGTCTCGGGTTCTTACTCTTGGCAGTATCACAGCTTCTTTCCTGCTCCGGCCTCCAGTCCGAAACATTTTCCCACCATTATTTCCATTTTACTAATTAAATTAATTTAAGTACGACGATGATTTTACGCTGAGTACCATAAATTTATTACAAACTATTTATATTACTTTTCGAATAAATAAAAATGAAAGAAAATGGTAGAGGAAATAAATAAAAAGGCTGCTGTTTATTTAATCAATTAGTTCAGTTCGTTTTTTTCTTTTTTTTTATAGAAAATCTTCATCGTATTTAATTAATTCTGCACCACTGAGATTTTTTGAAAGTCCGCGTCGAGCGTGCGTTTCTTCGATGACTGGTTCAATATAATTTTGATTAGGTGTTATTTGAGGTCGTTGATGATGGGGCTGTGATGCGGTGAACTCGTATCGTGATGGATCCTGTTGACGTTGATTATCGTCACTTCGACGGCGGCTCAAATAACTGACACTTTTAGTTCTCAAATATGCAGATAGTGTTGACTTTGTACCACGAAGCCGATTAGCGTCATCGCCACTGGTACTTTGTTCTCTTACATGACTAGTTACACCGCTACTAGCCGGAATAATCGCTGACAATTTTCGGCCAAATACCGATGATTTACGTTTTGATGGTGGATTTGAGGCTTCTCGTTGTTCTATAAAAATAAAAAACAATTTATCTTAGTCGATAGTTTTCTATTTTTCCTATTTAAATTTACTTTCAAGAGCTATTTTAGCATATTTTTCTTCGACCAATTTATTCCATCGATCTTCTAATAAGTTATGTGGTATTTGTTTTTTCAAATTACGTATAATACTCTTGGTCATGAAGAAGTCAACACAGAACAAAACATTAAAACACATAAAAATGCCCATTATTGTCCCGAATATAGCTGCAAGTATAACAGCAATGCGATAATCCGAGTAGGTTATACCATGAAAACAAGATTCTACGGCACTCGATGTTGATGCCGTACTTGGATAAGAAACATGCAGTGCAACAATCGGAAACCCAACGCGAATCGATCTTGCTGGGTTTGTTTGATTAGCAACAAGTAAAAGAGAATTATCATTTTGATTTGGTTGACTTGCAGATGTAAAATATAAATTCTGATAAACAGCCAACTGAAGATAACTATAAGTTCCAAGTCCGTTTATTAAATTAATAGCTGTTGGGCATCCGTTGTTGTCAAGAAGAACTTGATAGAGTCCTTTTTTTAAATCACTAATATAAACGTTAAAAACACCTGTCCCTAGATCGAATGCTATTGCACGTGGTTGATTTGCTTGTGACGGTGCTTGACAACACTGAAGTAGATTTTGATCTAAATTTGTACACGAATAGACAGATGTGTCGGTTACAATAAATAGTCGATTTAAAGCAGCAGCATAATTAACCGAACGTATTGAAAGTGAAATACTTGGTGGTATCGATATTAATTTGTCCATGAGGCCACTCATAGAAAATAATTTTACGCTTCCGGTTTGATTCGTAAGAAAACCGCGTCCATTATTAAAATCCGATGTAAACGAAGTTAAATTATTTATAGTTAAAAGATCAAATGAAAATGAAAGTTGATAGATAGTCGAATCGAGTTGATTGCGGAACATCAATCGACCTATATAAACATTACCATTTGTTACATTGGTAAAAATAATATAAAGATAACGTAGCGTTGGATCAAATATAGTATTTATAATAGTCATGTTTGTCGGTGCTATAAATATATTACTTAATTTATCATTGCCACCATACTCCATTGGTACCATCGTAAATATGTTACTTGTAGTCGAAATGACAACCGATCCAATCGGTATTGGATTATAACTGCCGTTTGTTACTGTTAATATTGAAATTAAAACCAACAATAATAAACTTTTCATTGCCGATTTTTATACAAACACAGTGTTACCTGAAAAATGTTATATATTGAATCATTAGTTTGTTTTTTGCTCTAGCGATTGCCTAAATAGTTATGCTTCACTGAATCTATGTACTATTTTTTTTTTCTTCAGGTGATGTTTGCAATAGCGAATGTTTGTGAGTCGTCAAATATAAGTTCACAGAACTGTTTCATATAGTTACAGGCATGAAAATAAATAACACAATATCACGCATCACGAAGTATGGACGAGAAAGATAATTTCACATATTTACAGTCATGTTTCAAATGCAATCTGCTAATATTAGAATAGATTGTTATTTGTTTCAAACTATGATAGACACCTAAAATCCTAGGAAATAAAAGGCAGCGAGAAAATATTAAAAAACTCCTGCCTCTAGATCTGCCACGGATTGGATTTCTGTTGGCATCGAGACCATTTTATTCTTGTGTTAGATCATGACAAATATTTTTTTGATTTTGCTGTTTCTTTTAGGTCTTACATCAGTAACCTTTCGTTATAATATATAAACCTCGTCTTGATTACATTTGTAAAGGATTAAGTAGAAGAATGATGAAGGAAAAAAAACATGTGCTTGTGATTATCAACAGTCGTTACATTGTGTTTTACATTTTAATCTTTCAGTTAATAGCAATTCTATTCAACATATTCTTAAAATTCTATACGAATTTATACATACGTATACGCGTAGATTTTATTTATTATGTCAAATATTGATATTATAGTAAAATAAAAACAATTCCTGAATATTACAAAAGGGTCAATATAATTACAAGGAACGAAGAAGAAAAAAGCAACAGCACATCATGTCGATATTTAAGAGTGAATTTCAAGAATATCAAATTGATATTTTCATCACATTAAATGAGTTAATGTCGTTGTAGTACTGTCTGTATCCTTTCGCTTTGGTCCTACTGTTGTTGTTGTTGTCGCACCAGTAGATGATACAACAGGTTGACTAGCATTATTGTTATTATTATTACTGTTATTATTAGCAGTTAAATGAACTGTAGCGGAATTTTGCTGACGCATATTTTGTATGAAATCCTATAATAGAAAATGAAAATTATTTGTATGAATGCATCTGTTATATCACATATTTGTATACATATATATTTAGACACCTGCTGGGCTATTTACTCTTACATCTTGCATCAATGAGCAATATTCATCTTCACGATGTCTGCAAAGCATATAGATTCGATTTCATCGTTCATTCTTTTTTTTTCTTACTGTGAACTATTTACATAAGAGAATTCTATCCTTGACCTGATCCCTTTGAAAGAGACTAATGATTGAGAGAAATATAGCCTATGCTTGTGTTGACAAGTTCTCTATATGTATATGCTCTAGTTCATGTGTATTAAGAGATAAGTTGCCCGGCTGTGACTGACGTGCATTGGTATGAGTCCTCGACATTAAGGACACATTCGCATGTATCTATTCATTATGATAGCTATGGTATTTGATAGGCATGGAAAAAAAGATATGCCATTTGATATAATCACTAATACAGTACAAAAAAGAAAATTCCTTCGATAAGTTTTGAACTTACCGATGATAGTGCATCGCCGTTTGCTCGTCGTATATGATAGAAATAACGAAAACGATTACTTTCATCAGGAATAATATGTTCACGGAGTGTATCTTGATTATAATGGTGTCGAATTTTTTTAAAATTAGCTGTTTTATATCGTTTCTTCCCGGCACTAATAGCTAAAATATAAAACAATAGATATGCTTCTTCAATACATGCGTACACACATCAAGGAAATGCTCTATTGTGTTCAACACGCATAGACAACTCCATTAGCCTTCCCGACACTCTAATTAACCGCACGATCGAAATGTATACACATAAAGAGAAAAAAAAGTTTATTTATTAATTATGAACGTCGAGACAGAACGATGTAGTTTGTTTGTTTATTTATTTATTTTTCTTTATATTAATTTGATTATAACGATATTAATTGAAGGCAATTCGATTCTGCTATCAACAATGCATTGGTTAACTTATATTTCCCAAGCTACTGTATGCACTCACGATAACAAATATAATCTGCACTACATGTACACATTCGTACTAAAGATAAATGTGCACAATTATTTGCTCATAGATTATTTGCTTACACACAAGTTCAAGGTTAATGCTCTTTGAATGAAACAAAAAAGAAATGTGTCTCTAGCGAAATTTATCTTCAACAGTTGATTAAACATGCTCAGATGAAATTCTCTTCGGACAAAGTAAACTATGAAAATCGATATTGAGCTCTAATGAACTATTCAGACGTGTGTCGTGCGCTATTTTCAAGTGTTCATATAGCACTCAATCTTACAAGAAAAAAAAACAGAAGGAATATAATAGCAAATATGCATTTATCGGCAAGCCAGTCGAATTCTTATGTTGGCATGTGATGAAGCCAGCGAAAAACGTTGCGTGTAAAATGTGCCTCAAGCTCAAAATAAAAGGACATAAAATAATAAATGATCAAAAAGTCAATAGACATATACACAAAAGATTATTTTTTTTTCATTCATAAACTGCAAATATTGACTAGCATCAAGGCGAGATAGACTTCACATTCGACTTAAGTTCTATTGGATCATAAAAAATAAATTGGCCATGTTCTTCTATAGATTCATTGTGTTGAGAAAAAATGGTCTTAGTCTAAGTACTTTTTCTAGTCTGTACTACAAAAAGTGAACCTTCATCAAGTTGATAAATTGACATTTCCGTTCCGAATTAGAAATTCTCATGAGACTCAATCCCATCGTTAGACTATGACATGCTGAAGTCTTACTCCCTTGATTAGGTCTTATCTATATTCGAAATAATTTTGTCTGTGATTTCATTACCTTTCTGCCACGAATCTCTATGATCGTAACTTTTTCCTGTACATGTAAATTGAATAAAAATTCCAAATAATAAAACTATAGGTAAAATCAAAGCAATTAACCAATGACGAATACACAGCATTGTCGTCGATTCAAACAGTAAACGTTTACGAACAAAATGAAATAAAACAGATGATTGAAGAAAATAATCTAAAACAAGTGTATGACATACACCTGCTAGACAAGACGATGTTACAATTAGCATTGTTTTTTGAAATTTTAATGTTATTATAGCACATATTAAGCCTAATAATAAAATAAGACCAATAGGTAGCCAAAATGAAGTTGAAACACCATTCGCATAATTTTTCATGTCTAATATCGTAAACGTTGTTATCGATAGTATTAAACCAAAACAGAAACCATTAATAAATAAACCAACATATTGTAAAAGTGCACCAATTAGTCCAAATAATGTTGCGATTGAACATGATACACCAATTAATTGTGATTCAGTCATTGTTGGTTGCGTTGATAGGATAATAAATAGTAGAAGAGATCCAAGACTGAACGATGTTACGAACATCGTAAATCGCCACCAACGGTAACCTAAGAAAAAAGGATTTTTTTTTTGTTTCATCCTAAAATATTTACCGAGTAGTGCATAAAATAATCCAACGAAAGCAAGTGATGCATGTGCAATAAACCAATTTAAACTATAATCATCAGGTAAACTTAAATGACAATATTCTTCTGGCATAGTTTTATTTTTTATTAGCCAAGTTGCATTATGATTTCGCATATTAATCTAAAACATATAAATGATCCTGATCAAATTTTGTCGTGAGATGTGAAGAGATAAAGGAGATGTTTATAATTAGATCGTCGTGAGCACATACATTCATAGAATACGTAGGTGCGCCTACGATAATTATGCGAGATGAAAAGTTCACCCTCAAGCATGAGCATAACTTAATAGCATTCCTTTTCTTCCCTTTTGCTTTATCATTGACAAGGCCATCACCATCAACACCTGTCTAGTGTTCTCATTTTAGAAATAGAACTGTTTCTATTTTTCTTTTTAACAAGTCAAGGATCATCGACAAGCAAAAAAACTTACCTCCGAATGAATTACGATATGTTGAGTTTCATAAAAATGAGAATAAATGCTCGGCTTGCCTCTTCTTTTTTTTTCTTTTTCCTACTTATATATATTTATATATATATATATCTTCACTTTCTCTTTTTTCTTCTATGATCAACTATTGTAGAGTGTGCAAATGTAAAGAGGACGTAGAGAAAGCTTACTAAACACAACTGTATTACAAACATTTCGATTACATCATAGTTTCTTGCTCGTCGCAAAACTAGAGAATGAAGGAGAAATAGAATGTATGTATATGTTGTGGATGATGATGAACAGTTTCTATCTGCATAATTAAGTCGAGTCTTTCCAATAGACAATGCACTGAATTACCATCAGACTCATGGCAGCAGAAGCAATCCAATGACACATGTATGCTGTCTGCTCTTGTCATGCAACGGCAAGATTTCGTCTATTTTATTTTTCTTTCTTTCTTTCTGTTTCTTTTTTCTTTCTTTTCTCTTTCTCTCTATCTGAATAAGCAAACGACATGAGAAGAGAGTCAATCAGGAATGCGAGCAAGCAAGAGCACAGACCAGCTGATGTATCGTTGACCTCTTACAATTTTTTTTCTTCTATGTACACAGTTCATATTTTATTGATTAAGCATAGAAAAAAAGGAGAAACATATTTAAAAAAAGGGACACATCAATCATGCTGTTGTTGTTCGCGATACATTTCTGCCAGTTCACTTGTTTTTGCTTGTTGCTTTTTAACAAAATCAACTAATAGATCAGTACGGCTGTCCGATCGAAGACTAAATATAGAAAAAAGAAAAAGAAAAGAAAAGTGAAATCCATCAAGTATTGGTAACTTGTTTCGTGTTGCTTTGATACACTTACTATCGCTTTGATTTAAGTGTTTTTCGACATGTCGGACAAACTTTATTGTCAGATTTAAGCCAACGATGAATACAATCAGCACAAAAACGATGTAAACAAATGGTTGTTACCATTGTTCGATTGAATAAATCGAGACAAATAGGACACTAAAATTGAAAACATTAAAATTAATGGCTTTTTAATTTCTTCTCTTGTTTTTACCGAAAGACTTTTGACTATAGGATCAACGGGAACACATTGAATATGATCATCATCATCAATCAGGATTTGTGGTGTTCGTTGTCGATCATAATCATTTAATTCATAAAGAATATTTTCATTTGTTGGAAGAAATTTTCTTGATGTTCTTTGACTCATTATCTAAAAATTTAAAGAAACTTGTTCAGCGAATTTAATTATTATCTTTATTGTAGATTAAAAACCAAGGTCACTTTCGGAATGTATTACCAAGGATGCACATGTCTTATATAACAGAAAAGTTTAGCTATCACAGGAGTGATCATATGAGTTATCCAAGGTTAAACTAGAACAATAGGTAAACTAGAATATCGATGTTATTAATTAATTCTATTCTGTCTATCAAAATAAACGTCGAGTTAGACTTGTCTTGAAGGAATAATCAAGTTCGATATCTATCATTAATTAGAAGTAATAACATCGACCTCGAAGAGACTAAATATTGTAATTCAGCTTGTTACTACGATATCTAGTTATGAGAATAAATATTTATCATTCTCCTATCTGCAAATAAACATTCAATAGATACGAGAAGATAATTCGAGGCCATCGAAAATTCATAGGAATGCTTAGATTTGCTTCTGAATAAAAATTTTAACTTTTCGTTTTCATTTTTATTCGTAATAATATATATATATATATATATATTCTACATTGTTATACAATGAAGCCTGAGACATCTAGTTTGTTCATCTGAGATACATGAGAGTGCATACAAACAAAACAGAAATTTGAGCGTTTGTAAAAAAAAGAGAAATACAAAGCAAAATACATCGAAAAAGAAAACAATTATCTGAATTATTTTAGGCATAGAATTCCTGTGGAGTTTTTGTGTAACCATATTGATTTGGATAGAGAAGACCTGTTGTGAATGATGAATGTGTTCGTTCACGTTTTTGAAAATGTACTATTATACAAATAAGAAGAATAACTGATGTCACAATTCCAATAGCTAAACCTGGAGAAATAAAAATATTTATGAAACAAAAAAAGAAGAGTTATTTAATGAAATACGAACCACCAAGAATACCAGCAGCAATGGGTGGACGTGATAGAAAACTTAGAAATCCACGAATTGATGCCGGACGACGAGTAACATCTAATGCATTCGTTGTTGATGGCCCAGTACTTGTAACTTTTATTGTTACTTCATTGTAAACAGTATCATCTTCTAGATCTTCTTTATAATCATCGTCGAATTCATTTGAATCGGCATCATCGAGTTTTTCGATAGATGCAGTTTTCTTTTTTAGTTCGACAACTTTCGGTATAAGACGTTTCGTTGTTGTAATTCGACTAGATATCGTAGTTGAAGTAAGTTTTGATAAATCATCATCATCATCATCTTCATCAGGATATTCGTCGAGATTAGCAATGTTACCACTACCTTCGATGTTTAAATTTCCATCATAATCGTTTGAATATTGTTTCGGAAATGTCGAACTAGACGAAAGTTTTTCTTTTAGAGTGTTTATCGATGCACATTGAACAATAATACATAGAAAAATATTTATTATAAAGAGTCGAATCAACATGATGAACTGAAATTAAAAGAAAAACATAAATTTTGTTCAAACAAGAAGTCAAAAATGATAATGATCATGTGTGAAAATAATAAACAAGTACACTACAACCGTCAATTTTAAAGACATTGACCATTGGTCAGTAGTTTTCGATAGATCATAAAATTCAACTTATGTAATATTATCAAAAATTTATATTTATTTTTAAATATTCTATGACTTCTTATGATTTTTCAGTTTAATAAAAAAAGGGCATTGATCTATATGTATGATAGATGTCGCTGTTTGTAATTACATGAATTGAATAAAAGAATTCTGATTTTGTTGAAAGATGAAACTTTTATCGATCCTAATGCAGTTAAACATATGGATTATTTCTATTCACTGTCACTACGATCAAATTGTGAACAGATTCTCCTGAATCTATCGGTAGTAGACTACCGGACGTATACAAGTATACCCGAAACTTCGACAGCAGGTCGCATTGCCAAGAACTATAAAGAACTTATTAAAATCAAACAACTTTCAATTATATATTTCACTTGTTTGTTCGATAGAAAACAATGAAATAAAAGATTTCTTGTTTAGTGCTTCTATGCGTATATCCTCTTGTATCTATTTTTGCAATCTACCAAGAAAGTCATAGTCAAATCGAAAAATCAGAAAATTAAATAAAATGAGAAAAAAAGTTTGTTGGGATTGCGGCGGATTTAGCCAAGGAATTGAAACCAACAAGTTCGGTCATTACGATCGTTCGCAAAACATAAAAATCCTACGTCCAAAATTGGTGTAGAGGGCCAAAAACGTTTCCTACTTATGAAACCTCTCCCGAGATTAAAATAGCCAAGGACCAATCGGTGTACATGTATTCCATCCTTTATATGTAGATACGTAATAATAATAAGCTTGACTACTTTTACGCATTTGTATGCATTTCTATTTTCTTTTAAGATTTACTACATACAAAATGATATTGTATTGGGATGATGTGATAGATGAATACGAAGAGTTATCGTTCTAGAACAATCCGATTTATTTTCAAGATAATGAACTGAACAGTATTTTGGCATAGCGAAGAAAACAATTCTATTGAGAATTCTCAATCTGCAATCCGGCGTATTTCGAAATTCGCTTGAAAGAAAATTAGTTATTCTTTTAACCAGTTTCAATGATTCTAGATAGATTTATTTAGCTTTATTTCAAACGATGCTATCTATTTGAAAAGATTGAGATCATAAAACAATCAATAGTTTATAGATTTGACAAATAATAAATGAAACAATAGGAAACATCAAAGATTTGGCAGTGCTAACATGAATTATCTCATTTAATATCTCACTAGTAGAACAGAAGTCATATTTATCAAATCCCAACGGGTATTCATAACCGTGATTTATCAATGTTTTTAAAGTTTATTCTTTTTAAATTTCCAACACAACAAGTCATGGTATGCTTTACAAATTCTTAACTGCATATAGGCAAATCAACGACATCGTAAATTATTACACTCCAATGAGTTTATACTAAAAAAAAATGTTTTTTAACTTTAACTTCGAAATTCATGATTAGCCTTATGCTTATTTCTGACAGATAATAAGATGTATTAGGGCCTCATTTATACATCGTTGTGAAATATAAAAAAAAAGAAGCAGATAGATCTGCGTGTAAGACACAGCTTAGTTACTCTTTCTTTCGTTAATGAGGAGAGAGAAAAGAAAAAGTAGGTACCTACCATAAGGACAGGCCCGATGAAGAAGGAAGTCAAAGTAACCATTTTTCGTTCTGCCAAAAAAAAAAGAATAATTTCAACCTCATGACGCGTTTCTATAGTCTCATCCATTTATATCCTATAAAAGAAAATATAAAATTGGACTTATTTAGTAAAACAACGGCAAATTCTATTTCAAAAATGAGCACAAAAAAATTAAAACCGCAAGCTTCACAATGTCGAATTTGTGGATCATCGGCGTTATATTCATATTTTGGTGTTATTTCATGTCATCCATGTAAAATGTTTTTCAAAAGAAATGCTCTGTCACTAAAGGCTTGTCTTCATTATTATTGTTATTTATCTTTTCTAACGATTTTCATCCTTATGTTTAGAAATCATTGATATGTAGTTTTGATGGCCTATGTGAAATAAATATAAACAATCGTCATGTGTGCTCTGCATGTAGGCTTGCGAAATGTTTTTCTACTGGAATGAAAGTAGAAATGATGCGTTTGTCATCGAAACGAGAGCCTCACATTAATAAAAGTAAAAAAGAAATGTCAACCGAAATATTCAATATAAAAACAGTTAAATAATAAAAAATCTAAAAGAAAATTTTTTTTTTTGTTTTTGCATTTGCATAGATTTCAATAGTTAATCTTCTAGAAAAAGATAATTCATCCTTGGATCAAAACGAATGGGCTCTCTTAACAAATATTATAAATAGTTATGATGAATCGAAATTATTCTTGAAGAGCCAACATTTACAATCGGAACACGATTCGTCACGATATTCGGTTACAATAAATGAAGAACTCGTACGAAAATATATTATTAGTATTTATGAATCAAGTGGAATATTTATTGGCCGTAATACTGATATCAGTAATCTATCACTGAATAGCCGATCTGTTATATTACATACTGCTGCTGATAATATTACTTGTTTAATGAGCGGTTTTACATTATATCATTCACATTTATTTCAGCATAAAGCTCTAACAAATTTTCTTGCCAGTCAATATGGAAAAATAGAAATGGACTATTATTGTTGGCTAACTAAATTTACTCCGTCAGATAGTGTTCTATTTAAATTAGGATTATGGTTATTTACGTTTTCATTAAATGCTCGAATATTTCATAGGGATATGTGTATAGAATTTGATAATCTTGGTGAAATATTAGAAATTCAAAATAAATATGCTGAATTAGCATGGAAATATCTTATTTATAGATATGGTTATCACGACGCTATTCGTCGATTTATGATTTTAATTCAATGGTTTTTATCCATAAGTGTTTCGATTTCATATGCACGTAATACTCAAACACATGTGAATGATATCGATTCGTTAATTGAACAAACAGAATTAACATTTATTTTAGATGATGCTGAGAAAATGGTTACAACGAACTAGTTAATTTATTGTCATGGATAGATTAAGATATAATCGTTGAAATTCAAATTGTCTTTACAGTCAATCAGAACATGATTTTATTTGGTAATGTCAAATATTAATTTACAATCATTGTTGACAATAGAGAAAAGGATAAATAAACAATATTTTCTGTTGGTTATTCATATGAAAACTATTCCTATGTATGATCAAGAGAAAAAACTCATATAATTATATTAATACTGCGAAGTAGAAAAAATGTTTGTGAAAGATTTACTCAATGTAGTAAAATTGTGGAGTAACGAAGTGATTTTAAAAATGTTATACTAAATTTATGTTAACAGTTGTCGAAACGTAACTTTTTGCCTCTACCATCAATCAAAGACATGCCTCTATGGAACTCTGTAACTGTTTTTGCATGGAATACATGAATAATATACCTTTTTTTGTATCAACTTCCATTGATTCTATCATTTACTGCTACTAACAAGATGAATTTCGTTCCAAGAGTTCGAAAAGTACATGAGGACAAATGAATTCTTTTCAAATTTGCACTAAAATACTCGCAGTGCTCTTTGTAGGTATGCTAAGATACACTAGAAAAAAATGTTGGCGCCTATCCATGGAAATACTCCTCCATCTCCTCGTCACCTGTATGCATTACATATTTAAAATTTGATTATAAAAGAAGTTAATTATATTTTAGTCGTGTATCTATTATAGTTATGCAAGATAAAATTACAAACGCCTACGTAATTCTTTCTCAAAGTTATTTTTAATGTGTACTTGACGTTTCACATGTAAAACAAAAGTGAACCAAAAGTCACTTTTAATAGTAATAAAGTAAAATAAAGTAATTTCTCTTACTATATTTCACTTTTTATAGTACTTTCTGATAATTTTTCCACTTTCTATAGTACTTTATCATACTTTCAAAAGTGCGTATCGGTACTTTTTAGTCGAAAAGTATGAAAAGTACTTAAAAGGATTCACCTATAAATACTTTACCCTGCGTAAAACCTACCATTGAAAGTACTAAATAGTCACCTTTTCAGGTAAATTTTTTTACATGGGTTATGAATAAGTGATGAACTAGCAGTTATTTGTTGGCAGAATTTTTCCTGACAGAACTAATCGAAATTATTTTTCGCAAAAAAATTCTTAATATTCAACAGTCGAAACCAAGTGACATTAGATTCATTTGAATCCGAAATTTACTCGATGAGTTTATATTATATGATGAATAAATAAAAACAAAGGCGTACTGGTCCAGGCCATTTAATGTCCGCTCGAATAGATCGATCGGAAGAAAAACAATCTGTCATGTTGAATAGAATTCTCTTTTTTTTTAACTGCTCTACTGAACTCTTGAGCAAATGAAAAATAACTGTGAGTTCGAGCGAGACTTTTAAATATGCATGAGCAGTAGACAACTTGTCATCTATCGCGTAAAGTGGCTCAAGAAAAGACGTTTGACTCCCATCACCTCCATTTTTACTATCTATAAGATTCATCGGACTAAAGAAGAATAGAGTTAACACTTGTGCTGATTGCTCTCCTGAAAAATGTCGATGAGTTCTTACAATTCCACAATTATAACTAAAGATGAAGTCGATCTGGACTAGTGAACCTTGTCATCAATTCTTGTAGATCTGAAAGGTTCGAGTCCATTAAGAAAAATATTTAGTAATCGGCAATAACCAAGGCAGTAGCAGTATATTGTCGAAGCCTAAAGAACAAGAAATAGCTGGTATGAAATACCAGAAACGTTTTAGTGATCTTCAGACAGTGTAGAATAAAACTAACAGACTAAGTTGAATCACTCTATATGACGATAAATCCCTTGTGTTTTCAATGGTCTAAATTCATGGCCATGACTTTTTTATCGACTGTTGTCTATTTTTAGTTCATATAGAAATAGGAGAATAGTACTGAAGACACTAGGAAACGCTCTGCTTCCGTTTTTAATGAAAGGATAAAATCAAAGCAGGTATTAATCATAAAATAATGTCTTGACGAGGAAAGAAAGCTTCGGTACTTTGTTTTATTCTGTATGTCAGACAAGCAAAATCTAGCACGAATGCACTTATTACTTAATTTCTTCGTTCGATAATGAATAAGTAAAACGTAAAATTCAATGTATTCGAATTCATTGATTAGCTGTGCGTTATTCAAATTATGCATTTATCATCTAAACAGGATCATCAAATCAAGCAGTTGAATATTCAAAATTATTTTGTTTTTATAGATTTTGATAATTAATCTTTTAAAAAAAGATAATTTACTAATTTTTTTTTCGCGTGGAATTTTTATATTTTATCATTCTGACTGATTTCAACACACAGAATTAAGTGGATTTCTTAGAATTTTATATGGAGTTGTAAAAATCGATTATCAAACTAAATTTATTGCGCCAGATTTACTTACAGTTTCTTCAACTGCCTGATTGTTTTACATGTGTTTAGCATTATGTTTTCTAACCTGAAATCGATTTTTTACCGTTTTTAACAGAGGATCATATTACTAATTTATTAGGCTTTTTTAAAGCAACTCAAATTAACTTTTTAATTGTTTCTTTACTTAAACGATAGATGTGTTTACTAGGGACGTATCGAGACCGAGTTCTTGAGGATAGATTAACACGTGATTTGTTCGTAACAACGCTTACATCCACAATAACGTAAAATGCAAGTAAGGTCAAGATGGAGCATAATTCGATCGAATGAAGTCAAATCGGTGACCGAGAGTCTCACTCTCGGTACATCCCTAGTGCTGCTCAAATATCTAACTAAAAGGGGAACTTTTCCTGGAATAAGATATTCCTTGCAATAGATAAAAAATTCACTGTAATGCTCATGACTATTCACCAATAGGTGATGGGCACGAATTATTTTAGGTTTTTCTTATTTTCATAGAGACATGCATAATAGACATAATAGAAAGTCGAATAGCGTTGTCAAGTTGGAGATGTTTCCTATTTGTCTTTTTGGGGAAATTAGCTTTCGTCTTACCTCTTTTTTACGAACTCCAGTAAAATAATTTGTTTGCAATCTCCTGACATGAGAAAAAGACATGGTGTTCGGAACGGAGTTCGTAAATGAAATACAATAAAAATACAGGGTGTTCGGAATGAACTCTGTGCAGGAGTTCAGAATCAATTCTGACAATAGCTTTTTCATAGGATATAACCATTGAACAAGCTATTTTCAGAATTGATTCCAAACTCCATGTAAATTTTTCCCTTTATGAACATCAAAATTTGGCTGAAGATCGTAATCAGAACGCCCGGATGTTCGTAATGACAAAGACATGGAGACCGTAATAAAAAAAAANAAAAAAAAAGACGACACGATTTTCGCAAATATGTTCAGGTTTTGTTTCCGTGTGAGAAAATATGAAGGGATACGCTATAGTCGCAACCTAAAACCACGTATAGTCAACGTTTCGGCGGATTCAAGCAACTACAATTGCACTTCTGTTTACTATAATAATTCTAGTGTTAGTTATTATTCTCCTTATTCCTTGAATACTTTCTGTTACAAGATACTAGCTTTATTGAAAGAAAATAAATACATACATATTTATGACTCTAGTGTTAATGTACATTATCATTCTATTTATTCTTCGATGAATGTACACGTTCTTTTAACCTGGCTATTTGTTTATTTTGCGATGTTGAAGCAATTAGATCAGATTGAAATTATGATGCACAAGATGAAGACGAAGCAGCAGTAGTATGATCGCTGGGTCTAACTCTAAGACGATTCAATATTGGAGTTGAACATAAATAAGATTTATGAGCAGCTTGCTCAGCTGCTGCTTTTGACAACTGTTGGTTTTTAATCAACTCATACCCTTAGAAACAACTTCTGAGACTATAGTACAAGGAGTATAGATACAGAAAGAATAAGCGTCTACTTATATAATCATGGATGTAATTAAAAATGCAACCTATTATTGTTCATAAGAGCAGAAAGTCTTTATATCAATTACAATATTCTTATAGATTCTTTTACGGACTCCACGTTTGAGTACCCTTAGAATTTCCTTTCGAACTACCGACGGCGCTTATTATGATATCCAAGTGTTACATTAAATATAACAAAAATACTCTATTCCGTACATCCGGTGAACGCATTACGATCTTCCTACTGTCTATTACGATCTCCGGTACACAGGTGTTTAAGAACTTCCGGTAACATTTACCGGTGTTCGTAGGAGGTGAGACGAAAGCTAATTCATCCGTCTTTTCGTCGAAGATAAGTCGATCTGTTTTCCATTGATGCTCGACGTTTTATTATGCATTGAAATTAGATATCTTCGACCTACACAGATACTATCACTTTCAAAGTAAACTTCTATCTAGACAAGTCATTTTTATTCAGGCCTGAGTTTAAGAGTGGTGGCAGAATTCTAACAACCAGAATGTAAGAATTCTGTATTTACAGCAGAATGTTACCAGAACTTTGCTTGTCAACTAATCAGAAGGAATACAGAATTCTGCTAAGAATTATGTTGTTGTAGCAGAATTCTGCTAGAACTTTGCTTGTATTGAACAGCAGAATCCTGCCACTGCTGGTAATGGCTTATATAAACTACGTGGTTCAACATACGATAGATCAATTTTTAGGGTACGCTTTTTTTCTAGACTATTTCTTGGTCATTTTTGTGAAACACGATCGGAAAGGAGTGTTAAAGTATATAGGGTATAAATTTGGNCCCCCCCCCCCCCCCCTACAGACCGTTACAGAGAAATTAATTAATTAGATTATTAATTAATTAATAATCTAATTAATTAATTATTAATTATTAATTAGTTAATTAATTTTTCTGTAACGGTCTGTGATGGTTTCTAGAGACCCTATACATCATAATACAGACCGTAACAGAGAATCTCCACAGACCATGACTGACCGTGATAGACGGATTTCAGAAAAGGAGCTTCATCGTGTTTCACATTTTAATCCCACAGGGATTGGGCTAACAGCTTTTTTATCGAGTAAATGTCAATCTGGATTCATGATGATCCACAGAGAACTACCCTAAATAGATCTGATGCAAATCGAACCAACTCAATATCGGACAGATCCCAGGATTTGATCTACTTGAGTTTTCAGAATAGTAACAATTAAAGAAAAATAAAATAATTATATAGAATTAGCTTGGAAACAATTCGAGATATACTTTTTCAGAAGACCCAATGAAAAGTGTGTCGCATGTGTCGTACAGAATTTGTCGTGGTACTGTTGGATAAAATGTACCGTAGTGAGCACATGATGCTGTAATTTAATGTGCTGTGCAATCTGTCGCAAGTCCGAACACATCTGACACATTTTAACTTAGTGTGAAACGAAGAACACAAGAGAAAAATATTCTGTCTACATCACTCATATGAATGCTACGTATAGCTTATTAAAGAAGACAGATTCCTGAGTTACCCAGTCAGACAAGAGCCTTAAAAATCGTAGACTTTAAAACAATTTTCAGTACTTTCATCTGCTAATAACTCGAATTTCATGCCTCGTTTGCCTTCCTTCCTTAACAGATTTTCTTATGTGCGACACTCACTATAGTTATTTCTGCTTTTTAAGCAATACAACTTCCCTAAATACATAAATAATAGTCGAAATAGCAGTTACTGAATCATCGAAGAAAATTTTTCGTGTTTTCTTTTTTTGTTCATTATTTTTTCTATACTTTCAAGGTAATATTCATCAGTAGAACGTATATAAATATACATTCCTCCAGAAAAATAAGTAGTTTTATGAACATTTGTGCATATAAACATTTAAAAAATTTATCAATCGTTTTTAAAAAATATTCGAAATGTACATGTATGTACGATATAGGGGGTGTGGGTGTGGATGTAAATGTCGCCTGAATTTCCACCCACACCACATCCAAACTCTAAAATAAAAATAGGGCTTTCGTATAAAAAAAACTAAAAATTTCTGTTGCAAATGTAGAAATAAGCAAGACTATTTTTCTGATTGCAGCTTATATTGGAAAACATCTTTAGTTTAGAAGAGATTATAT
>OENM01000562.1:0-14366 GCA_900239745.1 Rotaria magnacalcarata
TAGGTGAAAGATCTTGGGCAATGCACACTAAATTATAAAGTATTGTATCTTTTTGTCGTAGGTTGTAATGTTAGCGATTCGATTATTAAGAAGAGTCACAATTAGAAACGCTCAAAAAAAATGGTCCCGTTCTGTGTGCACGCTATTCAATCACCGATTTGTTCAGCCGAAAGATCTCTGTATAAGCAACTTCACTTAAGATAGAAAACTTACATATTTTCCTACTGATTTTCATCAAGATTATTCCCACTTATCTNTTTCTAATTAAGAGAAAAAAGGATCTCACACGGTAACAACTAAGCAAATTCTTGTCGAACATAACTGTTTCAAGCTTAAGTGTTGTAAATTCGATAGTGACAATTTAACGCAGATAAATTCAACTGATTCGTTCTGCTGATTATCAATTCACCATTGTATTTTACACTAACAGCTGCATATATGACACTCCATAAAACACCGGAAATTCACACATTTTTCATCCTAATCTTTATTCGCCATTATCTATTCACCAGCAAACATTAGTCCCAATATATCTACTTCAATATTATATAGATCAAATGCGCTTGTACTGTGAATAACTGAGCATAATTATTAACAATTCAAAGCTCCTTCTCGCATAATAACTTTTGATAAAGGTATTAAACGATCTCATTCACACTGTTTGAAATTAAAACATCTGAAAAATAACTTCTAAGTCAATATCTTCTATTGAAGGTATTTCAGACTCCGATTCATTGCATTTCATATAAAAGGATCGTTAAAGATCCTTCTTGTTCAATGGCGCAAATTTTTTTTTAATTTCTCCGTCCTCACGATCGATCGCTAAAGATGTTTAAAGACTTGTTCAGTCACTACATTCCATTCAATGTACTTGACAGTCCTGTTTATTCCACTTTGTCTAGAAGGATCCTCAAAGATCCTTATTGTTCAATAACACTTATTTCAGGCATTTTGAGGTCTCATTCCTCGTCATTCACCAAGATAGCCCTTTGGCGATTCTTCTATTCACAAAAAAATCACTAAGACTACAAAAACGTCACATACGAGAGATTGACTGAAAAGGATCTTTAAGGATCCTTTTCGATAAAAGTGAATGAATGCTGATTTCAAATACCTCAACTGGTAGGTAATGAATTAAAAAGACCTTTCAGTGCGTTTTCTCGTTGATTTCTAGGAAGGAGTCTCCGAAATACCTGAAGTCTTCGCTGGTGAGCTCTGAATCGCTTTGGGTGTGGTATGGTTGAGTGGATGATTGTGAAGCGGTGCGGGAGGGCTTTGGCATTGTTGAAGGTGGCTGGTAATTTAGTTTCTTGGTGGTGCGACTGTCAAGGATGAGTAGATGTGGTGTTGTCAGGAAATATGCGAGAGATCTCAAGAAGATTGGAACTTCCGGAATTTTCCCGGGTGGAATCGGTCGGATTTCGTTAGTTCCATTGCGTGTTCCGATAGTATTCCGTGTGATCACGGGTCGGTTCCGGTAATTTTCCCTAATGGTGACGGTAGCGGGAATAGTGCGGAATACTCCGGTTATAATACGGTGATTTCCAAACGGAATACTGCTTCCAACTTCCGGATAGTTTTCCGGTTGGAATGTCGTTGGAAATCAGCGGAAGTAGCGAGAAATAACACCGTTTCCTGCCGTTTCCGGTCGGTTCCGGAGTCCGGAATCATCGACCTGGGTGTTGTAAGTGCACTTTGGTTTAAAAATCCTATATTTATAGATCCAAAATGACCATTTACATCACTAGTAGGCCAACTGATGATGGCGAGATCTAGGAGAGTGCCCTTGTTGAAATCACCAACAGTAAGGGAATACGATGAAGAGCTAATTTAATACCTGATTTCATTTGCAAAAATCCCGTTACCACATCCAAGAACAACACTCATACTATTGTCACGCCAATTGACAACGACAATATCTAGTCGCTTGTCATGATTGAAATCACTAAGAGCTACACCATATGGATAAGAGCCCGTCGAATATAGTATTTGATTTCGAAAGGAACCATCCCCATATTCAAGTAGGATGCTCACATAATTGCTATTTGCATTAGCAACAATAACATCGATTCGATCGTCGTTATTAAAATCAACAATAGGTACTGTGTATGATGAAGGGTCAAACTTATTTAAAATCCAAAAGTACCATTGCCATATCTAAATATGGCAGCTGCATAATCGCTACATGAATTGGCGACAACGATATTCATATGTGCTTTGAGGAGCTCAAAATTTTTATTTAAACGGTGGTTCCTTTTTTGGAAACTATTTCAAGTACTTTTGATAACCTTGTGAAAGCCTTCGATGATAATACTTTTTTTTCTTGTTTTCGAAATGAAAAGTGTATGATAGTAGTCTTCAACATATTAGATGATGTTATTGATTATCGGCAATGAAAGAAATAGTCAATTTTGAATGTGCCCTAGAAGGATTAAAGAATGAATTTCTTTTTCTATAGGCAGCTATATACAAATGGTGAAACCCAAAAGGATGGTTGGTATGATATTGAATAGCTCAAAAGCTTTGGTTTAACACTTTTGTTGAGTTGATCTGTATTAAGTACACTATGAAAAAGCCACACCAGAACATGCTCATACTCAAGATCTTCTAATAGTGTTACAAATGGTGTCAAGAGTCAACATTTGTAATTTATTTCTAGAAAAAGCTTCATCGTATTATCTCAAAACAAAACGAAAAAATAAGCCTTTTTTTTGAAAATATTCGTATTAATGAAGTAATGTTTTTATTTTAGTGTAGTTTTTACATGAATCAAATACATGGATGTATCAATGAGATGAGTAAAACAACAGAAATTGATATCATTAGCAATCAGTCTTTGTTTCGAATCCCATCTAGCATCCGAACTTAGCTCAGCTGGCAGAGCGGTAGGCTGTAAAGGTGTGTAAATCATAGTAACCTATAGGTCCCCAGTTCAAATCTGGGAGTTCGGATTCTATTTTTTTTTGCTTTCCTGTGCAAGGTGAGGTTTCTTAAGCGAGATTTTCAATTATTTTTTGATCATAAATTTGCAATTGACCTTGTTAGACAATAAAACAAACACTTACGATCAATCCATTGCATCAAGAGTGAAGAGTAAATTTTTTTTTCTAACCTATAATTAAATCCTTATGATTTCCAAGTATGAATAAACCTTGTGTATGAAGCAATTCAAATTGTATTTCACTACACAATCATGATGACAATTACACAAAATAAATTTATTAAAAGCTAGAAGAGCAGCGGTTACGTAGTTTTATTCATTACTTTATTTTCAACTGTTATTTCCACTGTATTGAAATTGATTGAAAAATCATTACGATTCCATTTTTTTCATGTTAGTAGTTATTGATTTCAACAATAGAGTAAATAAATTTAAAAAAAACAACCCAACCTGAATACATTCACCTTCTACAATGAAAATCTAATTAAACAAACTCTTTACTGGCATACACATAGCATCAGAAAATCAATGTTTAAAAGCCAACATACATGTATTTATATACAAGGTTTTATTATATTGAAAGCCTTTTCCTTTGTTCTACATGATTGAGCATGCTCTGGAATTGGTATTTGTTCCGGCTGCGGGTGTGGGTGCTTTAGCTGGTTGTGGTGGTGGTGGAGATGGATTTGACGCCGATTTCGAACCAAATAATCGTGCAAAAAAACCTGGTTGTTCGGCAGATGGTGTCTGTTTTTTTGAGGGATCAGTATTTGAAGTTGTTGTATTTGGCTTGGCAAGTGTTTTTGTTGCTGGTCCACGAAAGCTAGCTCGTGTACCATCAACTGGTTTTGCACCTATGGTTTGGTTTCCATCACGTGCTGAAGACATAGGTGCTCCTGAACGTGATTGATGTGGTAATGAACTTCGACGAGCAACAGTTGGTGGTGTTTGCTTTTTAGTGGGGCGATTGGATAATCTTTGATTATCATCATCATCATCTTCTTCTTCTTCTTCGTCGTCGTCGTCGTCGTCGTCATCATCGCTATCCGATCGGTTTTGTGGACGTGATTTTCGATTTAATGTTTCACTCATAGGTGCTTTAATAGGTGATGGACGTTTAAGTCTATTATCATCACTGTCACTATCATCTCTACGTCGTGATACAGGAGAATTCCGTCGATCATTTTTTATTGGTGGTGATTGCCGTTCAGGTTTCTTAGCGAATGGTTTTGATGGCACTGGCCCGTCCGATGATTCATCGGAATCTTGTTTTTTTCTTAAAGGTTGTGAACTTGTATGTTCGAATCGTGTATTACGTATAGGTGATTTATCATTTGATGAAAAACGATTGTTAGGCTTTTTTAAATCATCAACATCGTGACTGAGTCGAACTGTACGATCCAAGGCACCTGTTTTTAAAGGTTTTAAATCTCCATCATTTGAATGTAAATTAGTACGATTTAATGCTGGACTTTGTGCTGGACGAAATTTGCCATTTGTTATCGTATGTGTTTGATTAAATGTATAGCTTTTTAATAATTCAGATAATTCTTTGTCAGATTTATCATCATCAGCTTCAACGCGTAAATGATTTGTTATTCCGGTGGGTTTAGTTTGTCGAAGAGTTGCATCAATTGAATCACCAGCTGCACTTGCACGATCAAACATATTTTTATTACGCATACTTCGCGCTCGACTTTTTGGACGTTGAGTTACTGAAAGTGTTGTATCTAAAAATGATTATACAGAAACGAACAATATATTTATATATATATGTATATTGATTTCTATGGAAAATCGTCATTGTAGACATACTTCCAATATCTGCATCGCTTCCTGATGATTGCTGTTGTTCTGAAGATTTCTTTTGAGCAAGAACAATTGTTTGACAACCACCACAGACAATTTTTGAGACATTATATGTCTTAAATCTATCAACAATACATAGTTGAAATTCATTGGTGTGAGTAGGTGAGCCCAGTTTTCCATGTTTGCCGTCACCGCATACATACAAATCACCGCGTGCAGTGCGAACAGCTGTATGAGCTTCACCAGCAGCTATGGCTGTAATGTGTTTTGGGGAGTCCTCAATAGTTTCAAAAGTTTCTGCTGAAACAAGTTTAGGTCCAAGACCAAGTTGACCACGATCACCATGTCCTAGTAAATAAAAATTAAGTAACATATTCGTTAATAGATATAAATATCGATCGGGTTGGTGATCGAAACTATTTTCGAATCGATTTCTATTACATAAGTTATAAAACAAAACTACAAAATTCTATTAAAGTTGAAGAGCCTTAGCTACTCATTGTTGTAAGCATCGAAAAATGAATCATAACAAATGTTTTACATTTTGATAAAGCTGTTAGACAATTGATCATGAGATATTTGCATTAAAATCAACCATAGTATCGTAGTTTTATTTGTCTTAGCATTAATAAACAATAAGCTCGTAGCATTCAATTAAAAAATATTTTTAATTCTAATGCATATACCTGCCTGCAGCTACATATCTAAGAGATCAAATGCAAACTTTTTTCGATGACACAGTGTAAATTTTATTCTAACTAAAGGCATCTTGTTTAATGAAACAAAATAATTCTGCGACGTGTCAAGAGCTTAGAATGACAAAGATTCAATATGAGCTGTAATACAAATAGTACTAACACATTAAGGTTAATTCAAATAATAATTCTTAAAGTATTAGAGTTAATATTAAGAAATTTTAATTCTAATCTGGCACACGTAATCTTTAGCAAAGGAAACAATAAGATTTTGTTGTATCATTTTTTCCAGCTGATCTTTTTTGTTTTAGAATAGAAAATAATTGAAAAACTATTTCATACCAGAGACAAGTACTTCGCCATTGACAGTCAATACAACGGTATGCTGATTTCCACAAGCAACAGCTTTAACTTTGTCTGGAATTGAAACTGGCATTGGACCAGCAAATTTATCTGGCATTGAACGTCCTAATTGTCTATCCTCGTTATTTCCAAATAATAGTAAACGACCATTTTCATCAACTAATGCTGTATGATAATATCCACATGATCTAAAAATCGACATCGAAGTTGAAATCAATCAAATTTTTTTATTCATTTTTATACTGACATAGCATTAATAGGATTGTCTAGTCGAAGTTCTCTTGGTGTTGGAACTGTTTCAACTTTACTCGGCTGTCCACATTGCCCATCATCATTAGAGCCCCAAACATATACTATACCATCATCGGTCAATGCGCATGCATGTTCAGCACCCATAGATATTTGTTTCCATATCATTTTTCCACGGAAAGATTCAATTTTAACAGGAGTATCATGTATAGATCTTGAATCGGACGATTGTATTCCTAATTGTGAACGAAGATTCGAACCGAATGCATACAATGAACCACGATTAGTAGCAACTAATGATGATTCACGGCCACATGCAACCAAAATAACTTTTTCACCTGTATCTCCGAATTTTAAACTTTTAATACATGACACTTTCTCGACATTATTTGTGTGACCAAGACCCAATTGGCCTGCAATGTTTCAATTAAGAAAAAAAAACACTATTTCCTTTTGGATTGTTTACCTGAGCTGTTATCACCAAAAGCAAAGGCGCGACCACTTTCAGTAACAATAATTGTATGTCGATCACCAGCAGCCATGTCAACAATAGGATCATTTCTAATATAAAACTGTCCTTGGTTATTAGCTAAGTAAGTTTTACCCAAAAGATAAACTTGTGCTGCTTCATTCTCATTTTCATTATTAGCCATTTGTATATGTGCCTTTTCCAAAACCAATGTATATATATATTCTTTTTTAATCAAACCAATAATTATCTGAAATAAACAACTACTAATACATGACGGTAACTGTATATGGTATTCTCTCTTGGTTGTAAAACATTTATGCTATGTCGCCATAACAGTTCTTCAATATACCATGACAACAAACATATTTCGATGAAAAGACTTCAGTACTAAATTATTATTCATTTTATCAGTGTTATGAGAGATTTCAATGAAAAACAATGGTGTGATGAAATAATCACATGAGTTGTTACACAATAGATGTCACTCATAGTGGGTGACCGTTATATGTTTTTCTCGGTATTCTAAAAAGATCAAACTATATCAGAGAAAGAATAAAGAATTCTTCTCTGATGTTAATTTTCTTTCAACTTCCAATTCAGAATATATGATGATTTTTTCCAAAACTACATCAATATTCTTATTATCAAAAATTAATCATACTGAATAGCTACTTCAATTAGTCAATAAATTAATCATCTATTATTAATTTTCATCGAAAAATGAAAAATCTAATTATATAACTTACTTCACTTATGATTTGTTTTGTCTCAAGCGTTTCTCTCTCTCGTTCTCTCTCTAAAATATTAGGTTACTTAAAATACAACTCACCAAAAATTGCTGAAAACATGTGCTTATCGTCTTCTAGTTTCTCTTCAATACGACTATAAAATGAATCGAAACTGAAATTTTCGTCAAAACATACCTATGAGAAATGATTGTTATTTTGTACATAGAAAATAATTATTCACTGACACGCTGTAACAACTTCATGAGTAAACGGAAGAAATTAAAAAACGAACAGAACAATCTTCATTGTTCTCGATTTCATACTCAACAACAACAATGACGACGACGACGACGACGAAGTGCTTGAAAATATACCAACGCAAGAAAAGAAATAGCAGAATTCAAACTCTTTTGTTTCTTGCAATAGACGATTTTTATTCAAATCAAACAAATATTCATAGGATCTCTTGTTTTTCTCTCTTTATCCATAGTTGAAACTAGATGGTATCCGATTTGCACTCGTATACGAAATGCAATGCGAGGTAAGAATAGGGATCTTCACGAAAAATCTTCAAATGGAAAAAAATCTTGAGTGCATTCTATGTCGGCATGATGAAATTCATCACTGAGAAAACTCTATTCTTATTTAGCGATACATTCTTAAAGGTCGAATTCGACTGATCGATTAATTATCTCCATCATTCTTTATCTTAGATAAGCTGTAAATGAATAGACTATAGTGGCTAACATATGTTCATGACGTCACTTTAATTATCTCGCAACAAATTTCTTTTATTTTCGTCATTTTGGAACGACATTTATGAGTGAATGGAACTTCAGATTGAAGATTCGAAAACAGGTGTAAGCAGTTCGATCTTGATACTTCAATCTTACGTTTCAACAAGTTTTCTATGATTTTTGGTTCTCAAAATCATCGCGTCACAAAACGACGAAAAAGATGTGTACGTCGAGAAAGCAAAAGCGAAAGAAAACACGCGACGGACTACATAAATGCTTCTGCTTCGCATCGCATTAAATAGAAAAGAATAATTTAACTATAATCATTAATGAGATACGTATGTAGTTGAGAACTTAAATAACAATTCTATTGAAGTACTGGCACGAGAAGTGAACAAAACAATTTTTTTATTGCTCTGTCGAACTCTGGTTTTTAATCGTGTCTAGCAAAGTATAAGATGAAAAATTTTCATATTTATATTTAATTTGGTGTAATCCTTTTTCTAGGCAAAGTAACTCACGCAAAAGAACATACAGTTAATAAATAATAATCTATCAAGAACATTATAAAAAAAATATGTTTGACCGTTTTCTTATAATTAATTTTCCAGTGATCTAACGAACATAATTTAACCCAACTACTCTGATTCCAACCACTTTATTTGAGCCAACCGTGAGATATCTATGCCAACATTTTAAGCAGATCATATATCCAGAAATTCATTCAGATTATTTTTTTCTTCATTCTGAATAGTTCGGTAACCAAATAATCTCTCTTTCAGGTTGCTTGAATTTTTGTTGAAAGACAAAATGTTCTGTTTTTCTCTTCTTAAAAATCATTCAAATTCAATTGGTATCAGAGCTGGAACCGGTAAGAAATCCATAAACCGGTCCTGTCCGGCCGGTTAAAAAACTTTACCGGTCCGGTCCGGCCGGACATAAATTAGTCTCGAACCGGTGAAATTCCGGCAAATCGGAGAACAACTGATGGAGTTAATTCCTTGAACATTGTTTCAGATAGCCAAAATACGGTAAAAACTGATAGAGTGAGTTCCAGCAATGATATCAATTAGTTAATGGTTAAATAGGCCTATTCAAATCTTATGACTCAGCTCCTCACATTATAAATGCTGATAGCTGAATACTCTAAATTTTCTGATCAAGCTTCTAAGGAAAAATATTTGAAAATATACTTTAGAGAATTTATATTCTCGATGAAATATGATTAAAGCTACCAACAAATCTGTAGAAAATAAAAGATAGACGTTTCAAGTTCTATTATCAAGTCATCTTTTTACAACTATGTATGATAAAAAATAACACTGTCAATAAAATAGAGTGCATCGACCAACCAAATTGATCTGCTGCCGCACTTTCGTTGATTTCTCTTATTACTGTGAAAGAAAATGAGATGTATTACTTGTGCTTATGATGACAATCAAATATTCCTTCTGAACTACACAAAATTTTGCATCATCAACAGTTTCATAAGACTTTCTATGTATATATATATATATATATTGATAGCACAATTTCATTATATCTACCTCATAGAAAAATTTGTAAAACATTTTTTTAACAAAAATAGAGCTAAATGAAGATAGTTATTTTAAAATTTCAACCGGTGATTTTCCGGTATTTACCGGCCCGGTTGACTTTCCGGACCGGTTCCAGCCCTGATTGGTATATAGGATGAAGCGGCACATCTAACAGAAACCCTTGATTCAGATAAAATAAAAATCTTATTTTCATCATCAGAAGATGAAGCAGAAAATATTATCATGGTGCGAATTAGTAGGTGGTGAGTACTAAAAGGATATTCTTTTTCTGTTGGCTTACTTTGATTGTACTCAAAGAGAATAGTAAGACCAAGAATCTTATTTACCACTCGATAACGCTTCATGAATTTTTCATTGCTGTATGACGAAGAAGTCTCATTGAAACATTTATTCACTTCACTGTCATGTTGAGTTAACGAACTGGTAGAAAAAGGAAACTTAATAATGAACTTTATCTATTAATATAGTATATCCTATAGGCTATACTATGCGAATCTGATACTTTTGTAAGACATGGTTTAGGAGAACTGTTGAAGCATAAAGGTTCAAAATTTTCACTTCACTTTTAACACCATGACTAGTATCCTCCCGAGATCAGCGCATAGCAGCTTTATTGCGTTTCACATCTCAATCTCTCAGGCATCACGCTAGTTGCTATTTTGAGTATTAGTTCGATTGCATTTGAAATATTGATTTTCAGCTTCAAAAAATATTTATATATTGATGATGGACTAGTAATCACAAAACAATAAAATTTTCGAATAATTAAGCATTGAAAATAGAGCATAATATTCTCTGTCTCTTAATATTCGATCTGATATTAAAGAATAATTTGATTCTTATTCAATATTGATACTAGTTCATTTGCTTCACAAGCATTACTAGTAGAACTCCAACTTCTTGAAGCACCTTGACAATGTGCTGTTGAATAATTTCCGCTAATATTTCGCCGATCACTATCAGTGCTAGTAATAATACGAATACGATTTCGACATGTTAATAATGGTAATTCTGCATTATTTGTATTCTTTTTTGGAAATAGAATAAATACAAAACGTTTTATTAACCGATAGAGTTCTTCTCGAAAACGTTTGTTTGTTAATACACAAAGAAAAAATGTTGACATAAAGTAACATTGTTGTAATAGATCTAAACTCTTTTGTGTAATTGCTAGCGAACATAATTCATCTTCACTTTCATTTTTATGATATAATTGATTATGTAAATGTCCTAGATATACACTAAATATATTATGCGGCGTAGTAAATAATATATATACACAATTCACTGAAATAAGTGATATCGATAAATGTAATTCAAGACATCGACGACATTGTACTAAATATCTATTATGAGAATTCATCGAAGTATATTTTATAGATAGATGTCTTAGTATAATTATTGTTGTAATGAAACTTATTGAAAAAGGTAAAATTCCAAATAAAATCAATTCAATAATAGGTAGAATTGATGTTAAATATTTTCCATAAAATGATATATGACCATTTTTGTTTACGATTGTACACATGGTGATTTTGTTCGGTTCATTTAAATTCAAATTTGGTTTTGTATAGCCATAGGATGTTAACCAATGTAGATCGATAAAAAATAAAGCTAATGCAAAACATAATTCAATTAAACAAACACGAATAAATCCTTTTGAGCAACCGTTTTGTCTATGACTACTGCCACGATTATAATTTCTATATACAACAGTTTTCGATGTGACAGTTCGACAACGGTCAAGATCAACAACTGTTAATGTAAGTAATGAAAAATGTGTTAGAAAATCAATTAAAAATCGATTTAATAATCGACAAAATATAAATAATGAAAGATTTTCTAATGTTAATCCAAAATAAACACCAATAATAGTAAAAAAAGCATGAATCAAAGATAAAAATGCATTCGATAGGCTTAGAAAAGCAAGATAGGAAAATGTCGGTCGATGACGTAAACGTGGTTGAATAAGAACGGCGAATGAACATAGATTTGCTAGAAAACCAAATATTAATAAAAATATTGGTTGAATTTTCATAATTAACATTAACGTATCTGATTCACAGCCACGTAATTCGACATCCAATGTAGTTACTGATGATGTTGAATGTATTTTAATGATATTTGTATTGTTATGATAGATCATTTTGTTAAATTGAAAACAATCTATGAAAGAAGTAAATATAATTAAATGAGTAGGGCAAAAAATATAGAGAGAGAGATTTTAATGAAGTGATACTTGATATTTACGTGACGACATCGTATAGAAATATAATTGATAATAATGAAAAAGTCAAAGATTACCACTAATTACCTCATTAAAAGTGCATATATGGTCATATTCAACAAAACAAAATTGAATTCTCAACAGCATTTCTATATGTGTCATCTTTGATTGTTGAGTCTATTTAATAAAGTTCCTTATTCTATTATATCGGGTAGATAATTTAGAAAAAATAACAAAAAATAACTTTTCTATACGAAGTCCGTATGCTAAAATTTCTATTTTCTACATGTAAAACTGAGATAAAACAAATATATCCTGTCATAATATTGAACATGTAAAACTCGAGATGAAAATATTATAAAATTAACGCAAAAATCTTTTTATGGTTTCTATTAATTATGCTTAGTCGAGCCCAAGGACAGGATATTATTTTATATACATATAAATTAATTCATAAAATTTATGAATAGAAACAAAATTATTAGAACATAAAATGCGTTTTTTTATTCATGCAAAAGTAAATTATAAAATGAGCCATGAACCACTTGTCACTAATTCGGATGTCATGCACTTTAAAATTTTTCGTTACTAAAATAATATTGGACTATTACGTACTAGGGGTTTCTTTCATTTTTGTTAATTCTTACTGATATGAATGGGAAAGGAATAATGAGAAATATGAGGTAAAAAACATTTTCCAGCTATCTCATACACAGTATAGGTTCTTATTATTTATCATACCTCAAACAAGGCAAGTCTTTTCTCTTGATTAAAGAATACTATTATTAAGCTGATGTTTTTCTTCTCCTCTTAAACAAACAGAACTTCAAGAAAATCTCTCATTTATACTTTCTCTTTGTTCAAATACACTCATTTCATTATTTCTAGTTGATTATTAATGACGAAAAAGTTCACTTCATTTGGCAGACCCTAACTTGTAATTATTATTAAATAATAGTGCCAAATGAAAGAGTTCAACTTATTCTCTTATGACAAAAAAAGTTTCGCCGAATGGTTCCATTATATTTTTCTTCCAATTATATTCAAAAGTCCAAGCTAATCATGCAAGTAATTTAAAAAAAAATTAAAAAAAGAGCGCAACACGGATTACATATCTATAGAAAAAAAAACTAATCTGATATCCATTAGCTAAACCATAACTTTACTTGGGTACACTCAGATCAGGATAAGAGATCTACAAGTTTTTTTTGTTCTAATGACAAAATATACGGAGACAAAAAAATAATAGAACGCAGGAGATCATATCATGACGACGTGCTTTTCTGCATAGTTATTTATCTAGAGAGAGAAGAAAATACAGCATCCTAGTTTTTGTGGAATTTATATTAAAAATAAAATAGGCAAAATTAATTACATCAACACTTTGGACTATGAATGAACATCTGCGGAATTCTTTTTTTTTAATCATATGAGTTAGGCTAGGTATGACAAACTGTCATAGTCAGTATGTTAATATGAAAAATAGTTCATGCTTACAGACACATATTTATTAATACAAACTTGTGTTTAAAAACTACGCATAGCGAAATTTTCAAGCGATTTCAAATAATACAGCAACATGCACATGCGGATTTATTTTATATATGCTTATAGAACTCTCATATATGAGTTTCATAAGAGATTATTTTTTTAATCGAGAAGAAAGAAATTATTCACTCGTTGATCTGTTCGGCGAGAAAATGGGAGATGCTACTTGTAATCTAGAATAATCTTTTTGTTTTCTTTTTACTATTGACGTAAGAAAATATATATATATCAAGAGATTTATTCGTGTTTGCTTTAAACTTTTGTTTTTAATTAGAGAAGAATCTTTTTTGTTTTGTTTTTGCTGGTAAAAAAAGTATAATATTCTAATCCAATACATCATTCACACTGTTTCGACCTTCGAAATAATAATAATTATTATTTAATCAAAATCATCAATTAGCTCGTCTAAAATCATTAAATTCCATTTGAAGGTTTCTTACAAATGTAAAACCATTTGTTGATCCAAACACTTGATCACATGTATTGCATCTAACTATTAGACCAATTTCGTATGTTGATTTATGTTTTCGTTTGTAAATTTAATCGATACCTATAATCAAAAGCTATAAAACTTACTAGTTTTTATGATTATTATTTATTATTTAGTTGTCAAGTTTTTTGTCAATGTCGTTTTAAACATTGCACCAATAATACGAGCCAGACGAACAAAGAATTTCGTCTTCATTGTCATTGTCCGTCCTAACTCGCACGATCGAGCGCAATTTGAGACAAATAAATAATTGACTGAATCGTTTTGAAAAATATAGTTGCTTTTATATACTCATAGGAGAGAGCCGAAGAAAAAGAAGAAGAAGGAAAAAAACGAATAGTGCACACACGTATACGTATGTATATATATATATATATATATATATTCGTTTGCCGCCTATCTTTAAGCCAACATTAATGGTAAGAATGGTATCTTAAGCCAACAATCATAAGCAATTTATGAGTAACGATGGGAACGATAGTCAGATGGAATATACACCAGTAATGCTATCTTTTTTTATCAATCAAACAAGAAGAGAGAGAGAGAGA
>OENM01000562.1:14452-54271 GCA_900239745.1 Rotaria magnacalcarata
ATATATATATATATATATATATCGACATGACGATTGGTGGGATTTTAAAGAACGTATTTAAAAAAAATCAATTACCACAAAAAAAGAAGAAAAGAAAAGAGAATATATAGAAATTTACAAGTTTTCTTTCAATTAATATTCGTTGGTAAAAGTATACGGTGCATATAATGAGAACCATAAGCTTGTCTTATATTAGGATTGCGTTTGGTTGTTGCATATATATTAGTTTCTCCTGATTGTGTCTCGATCGTAGTAACAGGTGAAGTTGTATTGGGTCTTTTAACAAATACATTTGCAGAACGTGAACGAGTAAATGCAGTAGGAGGTGACTTTTGCATTGAATCAGGTGACGGATGAGAAAAAGAATGTTTATTGGATGATAAAGGCCGATTTATTGTAGATGAACCTACACGAGAATGAACAAAAGATGTATTTAAACGCGGTGTAACTTGTGGCGATTTTGTATTTGTAATAATTAATGTTGAAGTATTTGCTACTGTCGGTTGTGAATATTGAAATGCAATTGTTGCCGGCTTCAAAACTGTCCTTGACGATGAAGGTGTCAATGAACTATTCGATAAAGTAGCTGTTGCTGTTGTACGTATAGGGGTGATCGATATATTATCATGATTATGTGTTGCTGAGTGGATTATATTTATTGGTAAAGTAGCTGAACGTGCACGAGCATTACGTGTTTGTCCATGCGAAGAGTGATTTGATGATGAATTAAAATTAGTTGATAATATAGTTGTATATGTCGATGTCGACTCAGACAATGGTACGTATGCAAATGGAAGACTACGATAATGTTCCGTATCAGGTACAACTGCTGTACGATATGAATATTTTTTTTCTTCACCATTATCCGATGTGACTTGTTGATTTGTTGATGACTGTTTAGTTGTTCTTTCATCATGAGTATTTACAATAACTAATGGTTGATTCGAACTTGTACGATATTCCAATAGTTCATCTATAGGTTTGATAGGTTTAGTTCGCATAATCCAATCTGGTAATCGAGTCAATGTTGTACTATTTGTTGAGGAATATAAAGCGCTACTTAAACGATGCGCATGTAATTTTTGTGTTGCAGCATTTGTTGAATGGAAAGGTGAAAGGATTTGTGAAGATGCAAATGGTGAAACAATAGAAACTGGCGGTGTAGCATCGGTATATGTCCATGAACGATATGTTTCACTGTTAGAGTTACGCATGGTATCATGTGATGGTACTTCGTGCACAATAGGAACATCATTAAATGAAACATTTTTACGTTGAGACGGATCTCGTGGACGTTTAGATGATAAAGGTCGATAAAGACTTGCACGATCAGTCGATGAACTGGCAACTAGATCATCAGGAGGGTTTGTATGGGCCTCGTCGTCCATAGTTGAAATTATAATTTACATTCTAGAATATAATGATGAATGTAAGTTTCTGAAATGATGATGATGATGATGATGCCAGAATTTCAGATCTTATTCTCTTTCGTTTATTTTTCTATGTACGATTATAACAAAACAAAAAACAGCATAATCATTTAGTTACACATGGTTTAGTTTCAGTATTAGTTGTACGTGCTTCTAAATGAAAGCGTCAAAACAACAACGTCTTATGCTTTCAAAAGAAAATTGAAATCCGAAAACACAAAGAGAAGGGAAGAAGAAGTTTACAGGGACAAATAGATTTCTTTACGTTTTTTCTCTTTCCCTCTCCCTCTCCCTGTCCTACTCTGTCACAAGTACATTTTTTAATTATTGCTCTCGTATAGATGTACAGTATTCTAAATTGTAAACATTGCCGGTATACTTATGGATTTTCAAAGAACGTCGGATATATGTGTCTAACTAATGTTATATCAAATAGGTTGATAAAGTGTCCGGCAAGTATAAAGAATAAAGTTAAATGCTTGATGTTTACTTTTGAACGTACAGCATCATTCAAACAAAAGTTTTTTTTTTGACATTGGTTTCTTTTTTTTTCTATTTCAATACACTTCTCGTTTTCTATCAACGCACGACGACGACGACGACGCCAATAGCTAGCATCACTCAAACACTGAGGTGATGATGAGGTTGCTGAAAAATAAAAGAGAATTGTGTATGAATTTACGCCCGTTGCTGCCACTGTTGTTATTCTTTGCAAAAAGAAATTTGAATACAACAACAAGAAAAGAAAAAAAGAACAAACGACAATAGAGATGACGAATGCATGCCAATAAGAGTGTGAAAATGCTGATTAAATAATGCAGAAGTAAATGCGTATGAAGTCGTGCGTACAGCATATTTAATGATTTACTGTTGTTTTATTTCTTATTTTTCAATAAAAAATAAAATTTTGACTGTAGTCCATTTAAAAAGCTTTTCTTTGTGAAAAATAAATAACACCCGATTTTATTCAAGTTCGAGGTCATAATAATGTTCTCGTGGATAAAAATTAAAGCCTTTGTCTTCTCATTTTTCTTTGTATAATAAAAAGAATCAATTAGATATAATTTCATTTTTATAGGTGAATACAAATCGTCGTTTTTTCCCTAGAATTACAGAACTGGAAACGGAACTTAGCTCGAGGGTTTTCCTTCTCTTTTTTCCACGGAGGTAAAATTACCGATCGAATAAAGTAATCAGTTCTCTCTAAATAATAAAAACGACAAACTACAATATAAATAATGCCAATTGCATGAAAATTACCTTTACATTCAATTTTAACCACGATACTGCTCAAAACTTGAAAAATTAAAATCGATTGATGAACTTGCTTTGCTTAAGCTTCTACCAATCAACCAGAAGCAATTGATATATGCATATTTCTCACTTTCACATGTCTATTAAATATTTCTATAATGAAGAATGTGAAACCTTTCTGAGAAAAGAATCATTCACATTTTAATTTAAGAAGCTTCTTCGGTTAGAAAAATAAGTACGTGGCATCACGCCTTTGTCGAAAAAAAGTAAAACACCAGTATCGAAGTATTTGAAAATAATTGAATCTTAAAAAAAAAAGGATAATTAATATGAATATAATGAAGTTGGAAATCTTCTATTTACATTGATCAGCTTATCGAGACCAGAACAATGCAGACAAAGAACTATTACAAAACTCATTAACATGAGAAATTCAGCACGGCTTACCAATTTATTCATAAAGAACGATATGGATTGCTCGTTCAATTATCTATCTGATTAATTAAATCTCGTCAGCTGTTCTTTTATATGATATTTAGCAAAGAAGACATCTGGCTGTTATTTTTTTGGTTTAATTATTACAACGTTAGACAAAAGGGAAGTCTTCGAAAATTCCATGTTTTCTTTTAGACGGGATTTATATCGGAATCAAACTTTCTAGCTGAAATCGACAATGATACTTTGACGTTACGCTTGAGTAATTGTTTTCTGAATTTTTGTTTTCGAAATCACTGCAACACGAAAACTTTGCACATTATTGATGATCACAGAAAGAACTAGAACTAGATGGTATTCAAGTTTCACTCGAATACGAAATGCGATGCGAAGCAGGAATCTGGATCCGCGAAAAATCTTTAATTCGAAAAATCTTGAATGCATTTGAAGTAGCCATAGTGCTATTCATCACTCTGAAAACTCTATTCTTACTTAGCGATACATTCTTAAAGATCGATTTCGATTGCACAATTAATTATTTCAGCGATTCTTTATCTTAGATCAGCTGTAAACGAATAGACTATAGTGGCTAACATGTGTTCATGGGGTCACTTTAATTATTTCTTGATAAATTCTTTCATTTTCGTCATTTTGGAACCACATTTGTGAGTGAACAGAACTTCAGATGAAAGATTCGAAAACAGGAGTAAGAAGTTCGATCTTGATACTTCGATCTCACGTTTTAACCACTTTTCTATGATTTTTGGTTCTCGAGATCATCGTGATACAAAACGACGACTTATGATGCGTACGTCAAGTAAGTAAAAATTTAAAAAAAGACTCGCGACGGACTACATAAATGCTTCTGCTTCGCATCGCATTAAAAAAGATCCTATTTATTTATCTGCCTATCATTCAATTATATAAAATTATAAAAGTATTTCAATTAATAGATGCATGTTTTTGACTGTCAGTAGACGTCATCTATGTGTTTTAAAGACGACTGGTGAAAGAACTTTGTTTCCTCTTTTTTTTCTTTCTTCGAAAAATAACACTCCTAGCTCGCTAGCGTAGGGAGAGAAACCTGCGCAGGTTCGGCACGTTTCATACAGTCATCATCAATTGTTGATTGTTTCCTTTCTTCATAAGTTGCCGACATAATTCAACATTATTTGCTCACCTTGCTGCATACCTCAGGTACGTACATAAAGGATAATAAAACAAACTCTTTCGTATGAATATATGGCTCGGTAATAGCTATCAGCAATATCATGTGTTGTTCTTGTCATGTCTTATCTTATCTTGCATATTGTAACTATTACGTCTTGTTTCATTCACTTTGTTCAAATAAATAAGGATCAATTGTCTAGTCTTTTACTGTCTCTTTTTTTAAATAGAGTAATTCGTATGATATAACGCTATCAATGCACTTTTACCTTTCTATCCCTGATGATACAAACTATAAGCAAATTTTATCGACGCTTCTTCCAACATCATTCATGCATAAAAAGGGAAAAAAGATTAGTTATTACTATAATTGTATCATGCGTTTTATGTTGCATATCTATGTGATTTAGTCGTTACTTGTTTTTCTTAATAGAGCGTTTCACACAAATGACACGTTATTAGAAGTAACTGACGACGCCATAAGACGTTCCGCTATCAGGAAGTACGCTCATTATTGGAAGTTCTGCTAGTTCTGCTTTGATGAATATCAGCTTAAGATTTATTTTATTGCGCTAGCACACATGACTATATAAAATAAAAGAAACGTTTGTCTTGTTAATTTAGATAGTAACGATGGAACAATCTTTCTTCGCCGATGCAATACTCGATCATCGCCAAGATTTAAGTGATTCGCACAGTGTCGATTCGTATGTATTATTGTCGAAAATAAAAATAAAATCTATCAACGACAAATATTTTTCTTTCAGCGCATTTAGTAATGATAGTGGAATCGTGGCAGCACATGAAGTATTTGAACATGATTTAACAGCAGAAAAATTATTTAATGAATTACAACGTGTCAAAGAAGATCTCAAATCAAAAGATAGTGAAGTTCGTCGAGCACATGAAATGCGCGACAATACGAATAGAGAAATTGAAGATTTGACAGCATCATTATTCGAAGTAATAAAATGAAAATTGTTCATTGATTCTAAAATAGTTAAATTTGTTCAAATAGTCTGCACATTCAATGGTTGAACAAGCCAAATATGCTCAAGCGAATGCTGAACAAAAATTAAAAAATTCAAATCAAACAGTAAATATTTCTGTCTAAACAGATAGAACAAACAAACTTGTTCGGTTTAGATTGAAGCGCTAACAGTTGAAAATAGTCAATTGAAAAAAACAGTTTATGAATTAAAACAAATTTTAAATTCATGTCGCTCATCGTCCGATATGTCAACAACTCAGAATAGTGTAAGCTGAAATCTTCTACGTTTTATTACGATTCATTGAAAATTCCCAATTATTGATTGATTAGATTGATAATATTTTATCAAGAGAATTTACATGTTGGGAAGAAAAGCCATCTATTGAACGAGATTCATCTGTATTTATGCATCGTATTTATAATGAAGATATTCTACCATGTTTAACATTTCCTAATGCTGATGTAAGTGATATTTCAAAGACGAATTGATCTCGCAGAGAGTTTTGTTTTTCTTCTATTTAAATAGCTTTCGTCGAAAGTTCTAGCGGCCATTGAAACAAATGATGTGGTCATGGAAGTGTGTCATTCAAAAGGAAATATGAAGTAAGAATGCATTTTTCGAATTTGTTTGTAAAAATTTCATTTATTTAGAACTTGCTCACTAATGGGTGAACTGTGTCAATGTGATTATCGTATTCGATTAGGTGAAAATAGTCAATGGTGGCTATTGTCACGTCTAGCTCGAAATCGAGTAAGTCGGTCTACTCCATGATTTTTTTTCTTATTAGATTTTATTGAAATAGATTGCAGCAGTTTGTGACTTTTTTACGTTTATTCGTCATGTGCAATGTGGTCTGGTGAAAATCGATGGTAGGAAAATGATCTAAATATTTTTTCATTTATTTTCAAATAATTATCTTTTTAGCTCAAAGTCGTTATAATAAAGTAATAGAACTACGCAAACAAATGGCATTTGCTCGTCTTGGATTGTAAATTAATATCGTGCATTTTATTTACTAATGAGTATTTTCGTATGAATCTTTTGTGATCATTATTTTGTCTTCCAATACATTTTTGTTTTGTCAATGTAATTCGTCCTATTTATTTATTTATTTATTTATTTATTTATTTTGGTATTTTTAAAGGCAAAGATATATATATATTTAATTAAAATAATGATCATACAAGGTTATATAAGTGCCTAAAAACATATCGAAGTTTATAACTATAATGAACACAAATATGTTGACTGTTTTTGAAAATTTATGCTTAAAATTTGAAGCAGCTTGTCAATGCCAAACCTTATTTTCAATTAATCTAAGGCAAAAAAATAACAGAAATATTTTACAAGCAATTTCTATAATGCACTTGCGGAGCTTTTTAAGTAAATATCATCATGTGTAGAAGTATTGTTGTTTTGATCTCAATGGCAAAGTTAATACTCTGATGGCATTACAGACAAATAATATTCGACTATTCTCATGTGATTGGTTATGAGATTCTTTTCTCTAGAAATAGTTTCTTATTTTCAAAATACCTAATCAGTATGGTCTGATTTTATGGTATGTCAACTTTAAATAAATGCTCGCTCAGTTGAAAGTGAATATTTAAATATGATGAATTCGATGGCACAAACAATAAATTAATATTTAAAAAGTGAAAATAATGAGGCGCATAGTGTGCTCATACAGAAAAAAAGTTTGTAAACAAAATTTGAGCAGAGAATCGATCTAATTTTTGATATACAACATTCTCTTGGTTTTTCTTTGTTTGAGTAAGATGAGGCAATACATTATAACTGCATAGCATAATAAGTGAATATATTGAACAATACTATAGAAATGGTCCATGAATTGTGCTACATTTGATTCTGATAGTATAACAGCATGAACCTTCTATTATAATGATATGCCTAGTCACCGTTAGAAATATTCCTTTCTTGTAGTTGAATGAAAAAAGCCATGACATTGTAATTATCTTGCATCGTGTTGTTCAATTTAGAAGCGCACTTTATTCATATCCAGTAGGATTTCTAACTTTTCAGAAAGAACTAAAATACAAATATTTCATTCTTCATATTACATAATGATCAAGTTCAAAAGATCCAACTTCTCTATCCGGAGCATAAACAAAACATAAATTGATGATTGTCAAACAATTTTCTTTTATAGAGATAACAAATATAACTATCACAAGATATTATTGATATAAAATATTCAAAATTTCATCATTCTAGTAAATCTTCTCATCTTCGTTTGGAAGTAAATACTTTTCTTACCGCTCGATCAAGAACATTAAATATAAGAGAATTCCAACGTAGTCTAATTCGTTTTTCTATTTAAACAACATGTGATTGTAACAAATGAACTGCGTAATGTTAAGAATTTTACTACTCTTGCCTTCTCTTATATGATTGCCTATAGACAATAAACAGTCTACGTATTCAAAGAATTAATTCTTCAAATAATTTTCGTTTTCACCATAAATAATTTAACCATTACAAAAATACGCTTATGTATTTGTCGGAGTTGACTCTAAAATCAAATTGCCTTTCAAAGGCAACTAGTTGACATTAAAATCAACTAGGATGGAGTCAGTTGACTTTAAAATGTATAATCATAAAGTTCCCATGTTGCGAATACCGGATCATTTTTTGCGGTAAACCGCGGTTTTTTTCCTTCCTGCGGTAATGGGAGCCGGTAACCGGACCGGTAAAACCGCGGTAAACCGGCGATTTTTTGCGCATGTTTATCACATGTAAAAGTAAAAAAAAGGACCTTCAAAATAGTTTAATTGATGATTTGGAAGACTTTTTCTGTCAAAAATTATAGACGAACCGGTTAACCGCGGTAAATACCGAATCATTTTTTGCAGCAAACCGCGGTTAACCGCCAATTTTCATCCGGTTTTTATTACATGGGTGTTATGCACTAATCGATAATGGATTTGTTTAACTGATGGAAACTTTTCGATCTGAAGTTAACAAAGAATTATTTATTTACTACCAAACCATCATTTCATTTAATAATGAAGGCGGCTTTCTACTCAAAGCTAGATGCTTATTTGAATGAGTTAGATACTAAACGACAACGAACTTATGTTATTCGTGATATTGTCGGTTTAAAGATGTCAGATGTCTATCGTACAAATACTTCATCCATGATTTTCCCATGTAAAATAATTGAAAAAAATTCCCAAAATAATGAAACGCTATACGTGGTTGCTACTCAAAATGGTATCATCAAAGAACGTTTTGATCAAATGGCATTTTTAGATATCTTACAGCAGCGAATTTGATACTGATCAATTACCAACAATTACTTTTATTCAAGCAAGTCAACTTTATACAAATTTTAAATCAGTAGAAATTTGTAAATGTGCTGGTAATTGTAATACAAATAGGTGTTACTGTAAGAAAAATAATCGAAAATGCTGTACAAAATGTCACAGCGATAAACATTCAGTATGTAAGAATTGCTAGATATTTTTTTTTGTATCTATTACTAATGGATTCAAGAGTTTCTTGTTGACTATAGTTATATTTTTCTTCAATGTTCATTTCTTTGTCTCAGCCTCATCTATTGAATAAAATACTCTTTATCATATCAATAACAACTTTATGATTATACATTTTAAAGTCAACAGACTCCATCCTAGTTGATTTTAATGTCAACTAGTTGTCTTTAAAATTGAAGAATCAACTAACTCCATCCTAGTTGACTATAAAATTTAAAAGGTAACTGGATTTTAGAGCCAACTCCGATATATTTATCGGCATATCGAAAATAACGATTCTGACAAAATCGTAGTTTTTGTACGTCTACTCTACTAGCAAACGAATCAACTCAAACCCGATTGTGGATTAAACCATTGTAAATAAAGACATTAATAAATAGCAATTTCAATTTTGCGCCAAAATAAGTTCTCTCGGTGAATCAAAAGAAGTAGGTCGATCGGTTTACTAGGTTTAAGTTATGAAAGATGTAATCACATAAAAGAAAATCTATCAAAAAGATAACAATGATTTCAAATCCAATACTGATCTGCCTCATTTTTTTTTTATTCTTTCCCACAGGGAAAAAACAGGATTATTTCTTTTGATATTTCTGATTAATTGCATGATCAATCAGACAGGCCTATTGTATTATTTTTCTCATAATCCTAGATGTATACATTTATCTTAATCTTCTCTTAGCGATTGAAATAAAATATAACCGTTATCTCTATAAAAAAAAGCCAAGAATAGACAATGCATCAAAATCAATAAATCGTCTCGGCTTGCACTGGAAAAGATAGTTCATCTAATACAAATATTTCTTGAATTATGAATTTTCTCAATAAAATTAAAAACAAACGAGTAGGTCAATTCCTCAATGACAAGAGTGTGATCAAAATTGTACGCAGCTTGATTCCGTTAACTGAACATCGTAGCAGGGACATCCGAGAAAAAATAGTTCTCTCCGCCACCATGTTATTTACCTTGAAGAAGTTTGTTTTTTACAGATCATGATGATACACTTAAAATTTGTCAGAAAAATTATCATTGTTTTTAAATATCACCTAGCGAAATCGTTCGTTACACTTTTGTTAGATCGATGAATAAACGAGAATTATTGATAAGAGTAGAAACTTTATTGTACAATATAAGAAATATCAGACACGAGTTATTTTAATGTATATAGTAAGATGAAAGAATATCTGAGTTTAACAATATTGGAGAACGAGACAAAAATCACAGGGATAAGAAGACAAACGTAAATATATATTCTGATTTATGCTGTTTGTTCATTTGTAGTTGTTTCAAGTTTTGTTTGACTTTTAATCGCTTCAATTTTCTTATCGTGTTCATTTAATTTTTCCATTAAACGATCTAATTGTTCCTGTCGATCTTTTAAGAAACAATGATAATTAAATAAAAAAAGATCGAACGTTAATTCTTCTTACTTGTTTCAGCTGTATTTAATTTTTGATTAATTTTTTCTTGTAACAATTGTCGTTCTTCTTCGAGTTTAGCTAAATTATGATGAACAGTAGCAAAACCTTTTTCTATGGGCGCTTTCACTTTTTCAACTTTTGCTTGTAGAGCACGTTCACGATTTTCTTTTGCTGATTCAAGTTTCTTTTGCAATTTTTCTTCAGTTTGTTTTTTAAATTCTTCAGCTTGTTGATCTTTTATTTTACTTATTTCGACTGGTCGACTATTCTCAGCTGCAAGTAATGTAGAACGAAGTTGCTCGAGACTAAGTCGACGTTCTTCGGCACGTTTTAATTTTTCCGTTATACTTTCAGGTGTTAATGGTGTTGATAAATCATTTTGATTACTTTTAGCACTTGGCGAAAGAAAATGTAATGGTGGCTGACCTACTCCATGACGTGGCGATTCAGCTAATCTAACTTCAAATGCAAGACCACCGGATGATTCAGCAACAACTGATGAACTTTCAGGTAGTGCTGTACGTTTTGGTGCTAGAATAAATTATTATTCAGAAATAAATTGTTTCAACTAATTTACTTACTTTCCATATCGACAGAAAAATTGACTAGATAATATAAAAAAATAATAATAATAGAATCTAGAAAGACAAAACAAAACACAAATTATGATTTTTGTAACGGTGGATTATATTCTCGTTCAAAACGTTTAAAGTCTTCTTCAGTAAATATTTCTTCTTGTTTCTCTTTTTTCTTTTTCTGTTGTAAATCTCGTTTAGACGGACCACCAAAACGATAATTATTGAATTGTTCGATTTGATCCGATGATACAACTGGTGTCGACATTTTTTTCAATGTTAAACATGTTTGTGCCAATTGTTTTCTATCTTGAAATGTTGATTGTTCATTATAAATTAATGCAATTTTCTTTTTCTTCTTTTTAATTGAAATCAGTTTAGATTTAGATTTCGCTTTGGATTTTATATCTGCATCATCATCATCAATAATTTCCAATGCTTTCTTGACAATTGACTTCGACATTTTCGTTTCGTTTCGAATATTATTAACATTAATACAGAGAGACACATCGGACTATAGAAAAATATTCAACCAATCAAAATGAAGGTAAAAATCTGATGCATCTATGCATCGCTTAGAGGTCAAATGAATATACGAATATTTCTTTCTTGTCTTTCTCTTCCTTTGTTCCTCTCGTATATGTGAGTCGCAAGTTATTCATTCATTTGCAGAAATAACAATCTACGTTCACGATATGTCTAGCAGACACTCCCGTAATCTTAGCGCATCACTTTACGTTCGTGGACTTGCCGAACGTGTTCGGTATGTTAATCTTTATTTTATTCGGTTTTCATGTTTTTACTTAATTGAAATCGTTTTCTCAAAAATTCAAGAAATAATTTTCCCAATAGATCTCAGCTAAACGCATGGCTTTGTGTTTTCTTTTAATTTTTCATTTATTTTCTTTTCTCTTTCATAAGGTGTGTTACAAACGTGATCAAACAAAAAAAAAGATAAATCACACATACACACATTCACCTTCAGTCCCATTCTTTTTATTCAATAATACTCAAGCAATTGACCACCAAAAATCTAACTAATTAATCAAGCAATTTCAAAAAAACTAAAACAGATTTTTAAAAATAATTCCCATGCAAATACAAAATACAGACAAGTTTCAATTGATACCATATAGGAGAATTTGTTTCAGTTCAAGGTGGTGATGATATACCAGTCAGCATCAGCAGAAATCAAAACAAAATACAAGCAGTAGACGTATGCATCATATCATAGCTTTTCGATGCCTTTTAAACCAAAGGTTTTTTCCTCCTTGAATTAGTCAAGAAACGTGTGTTGCGTGACACGTTCAGGATGACTGACGGCCAATATTAGTTAGACAAGTCAATACTATTAACAGATTGAGTTGATGTTCGAATGCAAATTTTATTTCGAGAATTAAAAAAGAAAACATCCACATGTAATAAAAAATTGCTCTCTCGTTCTTAAATCACTGTCGATTGAATGACTCGCTCTATGATTAATAATTATTCATATTGAGCTATATGTTTGAATCATCTGACGAATTTTCATTTGAGTTGACTAATAAAACAGTTCGACGCATGGGACGTTCGTACTTTACATGAAAAAGAATATTTCAGCTTACCAAAGTGACATTCAATTTTGGTATATGTACACGGATATTCGGTTCAAATCTATTACAATTGGATACAATCAATAAATTTGCGTTTCATTTAGTTATGACGATTTGAAAAAAATCTTTGGCCGATACGGACGCATCGTTGACATAACCCTCCCGTTGGATTATTATACACGAGATGCTAAAGGTTTCGGTTTTGTTGAATATGAAGAAAGTCGTGATGCTGGTAAGCGATTTATATAAATTAACCGCATTGAAAATGTTTTGTTTTCATGTTGTAGAGGAAGCTCTTCATGCTCTTGATCGATATCGATTATATGGTCGAGAACTTGAAGTTGAATTCGCACGTGGAGACCGTAAAAGTAAGTTGAAACCCATTTGGTTTTTATCGAAAATATCAATGTTTTGTTAATTTTAGCGCCGTCGGAAATGAGAGCTCGAGAGAAAGAATCACGTCACGGTAGTCGAGCAGGTGAATTCGGTCGACGTGATCGATCACGAAGGTAAATTATTTCATACGGTCGGTTTCAAGTATTATATAAATTCTTATTCATAGCCGTGATCGTCGTCAACGAAGTCCTTCGCCAGTGGGCAGAGATCGACGACGAGGTGGTAGCCGATCACGTTCACCATACTCGCGTTCACCCATACCACGACGGTAAGTTAAAAAAATAGTTTTTTTTTCTTTAATTGAAAACAAACATTAGCACACTTATCGTCGGTGATGAAGAAACATAGTTGCTACTCTCGACCTCTAATGAAGAGGGATGACGACATGACTATCCACTAAGATCTCTGAGACGATAATTTTTTTTTTCAAACTTTCTATTTTATTTTTATTTAGAGGTGGCAGTCGTTCACATTCTAAATCAGTTTCACCAAGCTATGCTAAACGCAATGGTGGTGCTGCTGGTAATAGCAGTGGTATCCGTCGTGGAAGCCGATCTCGATCTCCTGCAGATAGTTAATACAACGGTTTCAGTTTGAAGATGAACTTCGAAGAAGTTGGTTTTCGCTTCGATTTGTTGTTTTTACAAGGCTCTCTCTGTGTGTGTATCTTATACGTGTCTATTACTAAAACAGGATTAAAAAAAAGTTCATGCGTTTCTTTTGTGTATGTTTTTTCTTCGTTTACTCGAATTAACTTCTTTCTTTATTGTTGTCTATTGATTCTTTATCCAGCATATACATTAATCATGTTTCTCTTGTCTTGATATTGTTCGACAGTTGATGAAAGCAAAAACTAAACGAAACCAGTAGGTCGTTTGTGTATGCACCCTTTTTTCATTGTGTAATAAAAATATCGGAGGAAAAGATCAAATTATATGTTTCAAATGTGTTGATATGGTCTTTATTTCAATGATTCATCTTACTTCTCGGTCAATATCAAATTGCTTTATTATATTCATCGACGTTATTTATAGATAGTATTTGAAAAGCATGAAGTTGTTCTTACTAATATTTTTGAAATATTCATCACTAATCGAATATAAGCATCATCGATTTCGGGTTAGTTTCATAATCTACTATCAACGACTTTATTTCAGGTAAGGAAGAATCGATGAATCAGAGCTTACAAATTGCATAAGATCTCTGATACGAACTATGAATTTTCTTAGAAATTAAGCATTGATATCTATATGATTCTCTAATTGGAGTAGCGCGTAATTATGCATACATTAAGTCGTGTTGTTAACGATATTCCGTTTTGACTAAAATTATTAGCTCTTGTGTAATTTCAATTGATAATCTTTCAAATTTAGGATTATTTTATATCTCTATCGTGTGTAATTCCTTTCATAGGAAGCTCAACAGAATGGTGTAGAACGGCATTTGTATTTTGTATTCGAAAGATCTTCAATCATTAATATCTATGGATCTATAGATTTATCTACTCGTAGAATAAATTATAAGTCAACAGTCAGAAGGGACAATTTATTGTACACAATTATTTTTACTTCTATTTTGCAGTCTTTCAAATAGATTTGTTTGACGAATAATTAATACGAATTGCATATAGATTACTCATAGGAATAATCTAATAGAAAGTTGATTTCTTTGTATTCTTCTGATATTCTGCTGTCAAGAACTAGAATTGTAGGAGAATTTTTTTTCAGTCCAACGTATTTATCTACAAATCTATGAATGAAAGCGAGATTATAATGATGCAGATTTGAGAATCGTCGATTTCTAATCTCAGTCTTCCAAAAGATATGTTTTGTTCCTGAGAAATTTAAGTTTTCTCTACAAACGCTGATACATTAGAAGCCAGAGAATTACCAAACAAACTCGTAGTGATAAGTTTCGTTGACCAATTTTGAAATTCTCAAAGACGAAAATGTTATTCGAATAAATTTGGATTACAATCAGTGAATAGAAGTCGTGTCAAACCATATGACTTCAATAATAATCGAATGTATGAAATAGTGTGACACATTTCTCGTTGCTTATAATTGAAACATTATGCAATGAATAAACTCAAAACAAGTCTAAATGTATGCTACGGGATGTAAATCAAACGAAGAATCAATCAATTCCAAGTAAAATCAAATATAGTTCTTTTGTAGATTTCAATCGAAATTGCCGCAATGGTAATGATGAACAAAAGAAAAATAGAAAATTAATCATGTTCCAACAAAATGTAATTTCATCAAAGTGATGTGTTTACACTGGTAAAGAAAAACATTTAGTTTCATTGGACATTTTTTTAAAGTCGTTTTTTACCATCTTCTGAAAAATGACAATTTTCCATGTATAAACTTTTCAATGTTCAACTTCCCTCCGATATATTAATGATTTCATTGAGACTCAATATTTGAGGATCGGCCGATACTAATTTTCGCTATAAGAGTGCTACTCGTGTCGGTTATTTTGTTATTAATAACAAATAATTTTAGAAGAGACCGATTGGCTATAGCTTAAAGCATATAATATAAACCTTCACCTTTTAAATTATTATTGAACAAGTAAATTATTTCCAATAAAACCATTTTATCTATATAGTTTGCAAGAATTACAGTTAACTCTATTGTTTTTCGCTGTATTTAATCCAGTATCAAATTTTTTTCGGAAATTGATCGAACTACTCATATTTGAATTATTAGTCGTATGTGAACTTTCGGCCATTCCGTTGCTTAGTTGACTTTCATGAGGCGTTGCAGATACTGATGAATTTATAAAAGTTGAAGAAGATGCCTGAATTGAACTAACTTCTTCGTGAAATCTAGATTCCGTTCTCTCTTCGATATCTACATCAGATCTCCAGAGATTTTCGTTTTGGATGGAATCTTTTCTGCTGCGTGATTATTCATAGTGTCTTTTTCTGATGTCAAACTGTACAGTAGATCATCGAAAACAAAATATATTTTGATGAATCTCTTTTCCTGAGAAACATTCAATAATGAATAAAGTTCCTATTTCTGTATTTCCTAAAAATTTTGTTGATTGAAGAGTAGTAAGTGATTTTGTACACGAAGAAAAACTCCACCAGACGAATTTCTCGCTAAGTTCATAGTAATCGCTTAGATCATTTGTTACGCTTCGATAAACAATTTCACGATACGAAGGTAGATGAGTAAGAGCATCAATGAATAGTTTCAAATAAAGAAACCAAAGTTTAAGTTGATCGGATATTTCCAGTTTAACTGAGCGAAGAGTTGAATTTAGAACTTCATACAATGGTTGATCATTCGAAGAACTTACCATAGTGTATAACATTGCAGCTAACGATTGATTTAAAGCCAATCTCTCTGTGAGATTTTCACAATTACATTGTGTTGCATAAACTTTTGGCTCAATATATTGGGAAAAATTTTCATCAGCGGTTCGACGGTCTCTTCCTATGTGACACTAGGCATTTTTTCATAACCTTCTAGTGGCAAAAGTATTTTCTTAGGTTCTTCAGCAAAGTCAAAAAGTCGATTATTATACATGATTATATGTTGACGATTGGTACTAAAAGCCCTTAATAATAAATGTAGAAAAAGCAAACTAATAGAAAAATCTTGATCAGTTGATCGACGTTTAATTTTCTGTTCATGATATTTAACACACATATTCTTAACATATAAAATCTGTGCAAAAGTAGAATGCGAATTTCGAATTCTTGATCAGATCCTTCTATCGATTGGATTGTTCTTATTCCAGCATTCTTTAATTCAATGAAATTCTTATCAATGTCAAAGTTTGTGGATGCATGATATCTGTTTATTTGCGTTTTCTCAGAGACTCCACGCACACTCTCAATCACTGACATCCTCAACTTCGCTCCACTGGATTGTTCTTCGAAAGCAACTCTCTCTTGTAGTAAAAATTATCAAAATGACATCATTTAATGGCTACTAAATAAAATATGATATCGACAAAACACAAATAGTAGGACAAATTCGAAACTAAAAATTAATGTTTTACCTTATTTTTCTATCAAGAGCGTATCCTATCTTCAGATTGTAAGCACGAACGAAACGTTTGATGTATGTTTATGGAAGTTTACTTCGAACGACAAACAAATATGTTGTCAAATGAAAGCAAAATAATAGGTGCAGATTATGTTTACTTTAGAAGCTCTACCATTTTGTGTTTGACGACTGTTCGTCTATTTCAATACCTATCTTGTTTGTATGTCTCATAGAGGATGCAGATGTCAATAGATTTGAGGGCGAGAGTAAACCGTTATTGTGGATGTTGTTCAGCGAAAAAGTTTCGAGGTTTTGCACCGAAGATATCTTCTCTCTTTCTCTTGATCATTATTTTTTAAACGAAGAAAATTTTTAAATGAGTCATCTAAATCTTCGATCAGTTCCACTTGGTATAGTGTAATATGTTGCATTTCTGACATGATTATGAAAGTGATCAAAAAGAAATGAAAATTCGTTATTATTTGCCTTTTAGATTTTTTTCTGATTTCCGCAAAGTCATTGACGCATGATGAGCAATTGTTAAACAAGTTGGATTAGCTTGTGCTTAATCGAATGAGTTGGCAAGGATTTATTTGAACTATTATTTTCCTATATGCTTTTATTACATTTTAAGAATAGAAATATTTGAATATAAAAAAATCAGATCAAAGAAAAATATGGTAACTAACTCGCTATACTCTAACTATGTTAACTCTCATTAGAATAATGGTTCCTTTATCGTATCATCGTTCTGAAAATTGTAAGGGGTGACGAATTTTCTTGAAAAATCTAGTCCATTACATTATGAGTCATATGTTCGAATACTTCCAATACTAAATTTTGGCAATCAAAGTTGCAAGTCTGCACATCCTCTGTTCATTCACACTTGTCGTGTCCTAATCGATCTGTGTTAAATAGATTTTGTTCGTTCAATTTATCGAAATTTTCATGACTGCATAGAATCTATTATCACTAATCCCTCTTATTAGGTTGTTAGTAGCTTCATGGCTGCAATTCTCTTTCTCAACATTGAAAAAAGACGAATTTCTTGAGCACATGAATAATTTATTACGAATATGAATGAATAATTGCTTTTAAATGCAGCAAGCACACGTTGACCTTGCAAGTGGCAAAAACACGAAAAAAGAAAGGAAGAAATCAAGGTCTATACATGTTTTTCTCTCGTTTCACCATCAACCCGATTAATACAGGCTTGTTTTTTCTTCCACATCTAAACGAAGAGAAAAATCAATTTTTTAAGCGACGATGTAACAAAAAATTCACTCAGATCTAAAATTGTTTACTATGCTTTTAGGATTTTTAGATTTCTAAATTTCAAATGGGTCAACATGTGTCTAGTATTAATTCACAAATAATTAATTTGCTTGAATCAAATATGCTAATTCGAAGTTCAGCTAGCGTTGTAGCAACTGTCGGCCCAGAAGATGTGAGATTATTTTTATCGTCAGAGATTCCAACGGATACAACTAGTGAGAAATATCCAATATCAAAACAAGGTACAAATCAAATTCAAAATTATTTAAATTTTTTAACTAATATACCCGAGTTCGAAGCAGTAAATAATCAAATGGATACTATATTTCTATCTATGAGCAACGATTATCAACAAATAATTCAAGAAATAAACAACAATTTTGCAATACGAGAAAAAATAATAGCATCTCATTTCAATACACTCAAAATTGACCGAACAGAGCCTTCGTTTGCATCGAAAATATCTACTATATTCAAATCAATTGAAGAACATGCACCAAATAATCATAGTACCGATAAACAACTAGAAAAAAAATTACATAATTTATTATTTTCCAAGACAACATTTAAACATGTTCTATCCATTCTGAGTGAACTTCTATTTGATACGCATAAAACCTATGATTTAAAAAAGATTTTACCACAATTCAATGATCATTTTATTTTAATTCGTGATGAATGGGAAAAGCAACAAATCAAAATCAACAACAAAACAACAATAGGTTAGATTTAAATATGTTCAATCAATAAAATTTTACTAATTTTCGAAACTTTTCAGATGCTAAGTTACTAGAACAGTTGCATGCAATCGGAGGATTTCCAAATACTCGTCTTAAACATGTGCTCGCTAAACAATTCACAGGGCAATTTGTTTCATTATTTATATTTACACACATCGATTTTCATAATACGGTCAATGCAAATAAACAATTTAATTCTGGTTCAATATCTAGTTCTATGTCGTTTGAATTTCATCCAGATACATATAAACAATTATTTGATATTATCAAAAAATTGACTACAGTACCCATGAAAGATTTCAATATAAATCTTCATTACATATTAATTATATGCTTGAGATTGTTTGCAACGCATTTAAAATTTCTCTTTACAATAACAACAAATCCATCGAATGGATTTCTATTAACTAATGATAATAATAGAATTCGAAATGATGGTGCGAATCAAGAAATAAATTTAAGTGATTTCAATATATCCAATGATGATTTACAATTATGGTCTGATACTTTGTTAATGTTAGCTTCTCGAGAATATGAAACATCAGATCAAATGATCGTATGTAGTCTAGCATCAAAATGTTTTATTCAAATTCTCAATAGAAAAGTATCGTCGTTTACAGAAAAATTATCTTTTATTCATCAATATATTGTTGAAAATAAACATTATATATTAATACGAGATTTTTTGACAGAATTTAATACAAATACAATACTACTCAATTGGATTGAAGTCTTATGTGATAATAGATTAGACAATACAATTGCATTTAATATTCTCTATTTATTTTTGGATATTTATTTTAATCCTTCAAATGAAATGAAACCAAAAATACTAAATTTAATTCAACAAATCATACAAAGATTTCAACGAATTGTTTTCATGCAATTATCATCAACATATTCTCTTGCGAACAAATACATTTCATATGTATTAAATAATTTCAATGGTAAACTTGAAACAACCAATGATTTATTGAATCCAATACTTATTAGTCTTGCTTTAATGAAAGAACCACATTTTAATTTTACAGCAATTCAAATCGTTATTTCAAATGTTTTGCCATTACTAGTAGAATTTACATTAAAGAATTCAATCAATGCAGCTCCACTAGCTCAAATTCTTCATTATATCTATTGGCTATTAAGTAAAATGACTTCCACGATGATAATCGGTTCACAAACGGATACATTAGAAATAAAATATGCCGAAAAACTACAATCGCCTCTCTTCGCCGGTGGATGCGAACGATTAACTAACGAAAGTAATCAATATCTATTGAATTTATTTGAATCGAACATTGCCAGATATATTCAATTGAACAAAAGTGATTTTAATTTTGAACAATCATCATCCGATCAAGAATTTTTAATGTCAGTTTATAATAATATTGATCAAGGTGCTCAGCTCATATCGAAAATAAAAACTTCTATCAAAGATAAACAATATCTTTTACAAAAATCGACTGAACAACAAGCGAATCATTCATGTGCAGCTTTATTTGCTGTTTATTTAAAATTTTATCGTCGAATTAATTTAGCTAAATATGAACTTAATCGAGCAGATGATAAAAAAGCAAACAAAAAACTTCTATCGATTTTTGAACATGCAACTCATGTCTATCCATTATTTGCTCGAACAAAAGGACAAGGTGGAAATTGTGATGAACTTTATCAACAAATTAAAACGAATACACTATTTCTTTTAACGTCTATTAAAGAGAGCAATTTAATTCCAATAATTGAATGTGTATCCGATGAACACATAAGTAAACCTACTTTTAAACGTCAATATTCCCGACGGCCAATAAAAAAACATGATTTCCGATTGATACGTAATGCATTTCAAGCTTGCACAAATTTTAAGAAATTAATGATAACAAAGAGGGAGATCAATGAAGAAAAACAGAAGAATGAAAGTGTTCTTAGGCGAAATATTGATAATTTTATATTTAACGAAAAGAAATTCGAATCATATGAACTCATCCAATGTATGTCAAGACAATATGAACGTGCGATGATAAGATTAATTATATATCAATTTAGTTATAAGTTCATACAAAACATACTTGATTGCAATGATAAAACACAAATTCTTACTTATTTAAGAATCTATTTACCATATTTAAGACAAACAACTATTGAATGGTCATATTTAGAAAATATATCAGCAATAAATATTCAATTAAAAGAAGATCTTAGTCGAAGTTATCATTTGATTATCAAGCAAATTTTTTCCTATTCATCCCAATTGCAAGATAAGAATCAAATGATATTAGTACAGAATATGTTTTATTTACTTAATTTATCATATGAACTCATGGATATTTATTATTTATATAAAGACGACTTTCTTACAATATTATATAATACATATATGCATTTGAATCTTGATATAAAATTTATTTGTTACACTTGGTTTCGATTGTATGTATTTAAATTCTGTGAAAATTTTCCAATTGAATCAAATTCAACATTAAAACAAATTCAAGAATTAATTTTTGATAAAATAATTCTCAATGAATTAAGCGTATTGAGACAATCGTCTCCAATTAAGATTGAAAACAAATCTCTAGATGAAAAATACTCATTTAATAATGTTACGATTGAATGGTTTACAAAAGCAAAAAACGCAAATAATTTATCATCGACATTCGAAATTAATCTTTACATCAATCAATATTTAATGATTCTATTGCGACATATTCAGTTTTATGAACATGTACAATCGTATTGTGCAACTGATAAATATATTGAAGAACTTATCTACATCTATGAACATAGTGATAATCAAATAACCTGTTTACTTTGTCTGAAAATTCTACGTAGAATAATAATATTTTTATCGGATGATGTGAATGGAAAAATAAAATCGATGGTGAATAATTTTTTAAGCAATATTTTATTTTCAATCGGTAAGACAACACCAGATATAACAAGTGAATTAATTTACACATATCGAACTATGATGTCTTTTCAATCGCCCTGGCAAATGACGAGTATTGAATTGATATTCAATACGATTACAACTAATTTCAAATCATTAGAGTCCATCGATAGTATTCTTGCATCGTTATGTATATTAGGAGGATACATCCATCCGTTTTGTTTAGGTTCGATTGTAGAAATTCATGATACTGATGAAACTCAATTGGGAGTGATTATCGATATTAATAGAGATGCTCAAGATTTGAATACCGCTGATGTACAACCCTATCTTGTGCAATATATCGATACAAATAAAACTCAATGGATACATGCAGACAAATTAAAAGTTGAATTGGCTGTCTTACCGCCGAATCTTCTTGATTTACCGAATGTGAATGAGTTTATCGATTTATTATTTGATGCATTAGGATATTTCATTCAGTATGATCAATCAACAATGGATTCTATACTCTTGTTACAATTGAAACGCCGATCAATCGCTGTTCTGTATCGCATATTAAATCATAAAGATCTTGTCGATATTTTTATACAAAAACCATACTTATCAATCATAGCTGAATTATTAAAAACAAAACAACAAACAATAGATTTTCATTTATTAAATAAACATCAATTAGAACAATATTGTTTAAGTTTAGATCGTTGTAAACCATCGAGAAAAATTATTCATGATACAAATAAAATTGTGAATGATGAATTTTTTATATGGACAAAGATGCCTTTTAAAATCAATTCATTGAATAATGATTTCACAACAGCAAATGAATGGAAATCATTGATGTCAAAACGAGATCTGCAATCGTTTAAACAAGGTCGAAGTGGAAATGATGAAATAAAAATCGTAGAATTATCGTCTCAACTTGCTGATAAATGGTTTGCTGAAGAATGTGGTATAGAACATCGCTTACCAGGAAAAATTTATTTAGTATCTGAAAGTTCCAATATATCATTTGGAACATTTATTGTTGAAAATTTACAATTAACTCAAGGTAATTGGTATTTTTGTGTTCGACTATTAGAATCAACATTTGCTCGTATTGGATGGATAACAAATGGTTTTCAACCTAGTGAATCTATAGGCATAGGTCATGATCAATATTCTTGGTCATACGATGGCTCACAAGGAATGATTTATAACAATGAACAATATCCATTTCATTTAGAAAATATTCGTTGGAGTACAAATGATGTTTGTGGTTGTGGCATTGAAATTAATGGCGACCGAATACGAATTAATTATTGGTTGAATGGATTCTTTTTAGGTACAGCTTTTGAACATAATAGACCAATTTATTCAACAACATCGACACTATGTAATATGTTACCGAATGGAGATCAAACAAGTTACTTTCCTGGCGTAACTTTAAAAGTAGACGATACAGCAATTTTAAGTGGCTGTGAATTTATATTTCATCCAATGGATATGTTCGAATGTCCATTACCTGAAGGTTACAAACCATTACTAGTTCCGACTCTTGTAGATATTGATGATTCATTTGTTCCTTATCCATGTAATGCTTATTTAATTGGAAATAACATTGAAGATTATTTTATTCATAAACGAAATAATAAATCAATTCGATTTTTATGCGATTTTATTAGTGGCGATCATCTTGAAAGTAAATTTTTAGTAGATAAGTATCAATTGATACTATCCGAACAAGATCAAGGATTTCCACTAACAATAGATGATCATCAGTCATGGTCTATTAGTTTCGACTTTTCTGTTTTAAAGACTACAAATGATTATCTTGACATTCCATTATTAACATTCGATACCTATTCAGTACGAATACCAATCAATAAAATTACCACTAACACACAGATTGCTATTGTACGTCAAACCAATGAACGAAAAATAAAAGTCTATGTTAATAATGAATGTCGAATATCTGAATGTCCTATAATGACACAATTTTATTTGCATGTTTTACCATCAGTTGCTGTTGGAATGCGAAATCTTGCAATTTGGAAATACGAATTATCTGAAGAACATATTCAACGTTTGTTTACTTCTGGTCTATCCTATATTGCTGTTGATTATCATAAATTGAATGAATATAAAAAACAAGTGAACCTATTGACGTTTACTAAAAGTCAACAATATTTCGAAAACGATTTACTCGTTCCATTGAATGAACCCTTCGATGAGATGAAATGGGAGAAAAAGAAGATCGAATCCGATGAAGACGAATCAAAATACTTCAATCCAAACCATGGAAATATACAATTATTCGGAAATAAAAATTATCTTGTTTTAGATAAATCAATTAATCCGTGGTCTGAATATACATTGATTTTCGATCTATCGATCAATTCTTTTCCTGTAACACTAGTAAAATTAAATACACAAACAGAAATATGTATAACACCTGATGGTCAAATTTGTCTATCGATCGCTAATGAAAGAATTATTCAAAATGCGTTAAAAATTAAATTAAATGAGTATATACGATTAGTTATTTCAGTACAAAATCAATCTATTAAAGTCTATATTAATGGATCAATGGAATTCAATACAAATCTCGACAAAAATCTATTGACAATAACAAATAAACATATTGATCTCTTTCAACAATCAGATTTAACAAATAATTCAATGAATGAAGATCAACTTCGTATTGAATGTAAATCAATCACTTATCTAAACAGCGCATTGAACGATATCGACGAGAAACTAGCATCACCAAATTATTCATTAGAAAATGTAGTTGCATATCCATATTCAATTATTTCTCCAAGTTTAATCCGTATTGGATATGATGAATCACTAATAAAACTCGCCATGAAACTAACAACAACTAGAAATATTCAATTGATTGCTACAATTTTACATGAGAAGAAATTTAATCAATATAATGAAAATATTTTATCAAAAATTGGATTTCCAATTAAAAAAGAAAAATTAAAAGATTTAATTGATTTTTCTAATTACGATACGGAAGAAAAGCTACCAAATCTTGCTGAAATTTTACTCAATCACTGGCACGATATTCATATAGTATCATCATTAACAACCGACAAAAATTGGTTTCAACAAACTGTTAATTATTTAAATATCGATGATAATCTAGCCGAATGGATTCGTGATCGGTCGAAAACAATCGAACAATTCGATCTTACTTATCAGTTATTTGACTTAAATCAATCTAATACTCAAGAGAAAACAAATATTCAAACGAATCAATTGAAAAAAACCGAATACAATCATCGAGATTTAACAGAAGAGAAATATCATGAATGTCGTCTCGCTTGCGAATATGGATTAATTTCGATTTATGCACATTATACAATTTTAAATATTTTAAGAGTTTGGTCTTATGATGGATCAAGTTTATTTCCATTGGAAAAATTTGGTGATTGTACATTTATAGTAAAATTATTAAGATTATTAGATTATCATTATAGATATACACGTTTACATACAGATGAAACTATTGATAGAATGAGTTTATTGATTAATTCGATTCTTAAAATTGAATTAAATGAACTAATTAAATATTGTAGAATAAAAGACAATAGAATTTCTTATGATATTTTACAATCAAAAGCTCAATTACTTTATCATTTACAAAAAGATATTATGATTCAATCGATGAAATTTTTTATTGATCCATCATTATTGAACTCGAAGTATAACAATGAATATGAAGTTGAAAAACCAAATTTTAATTTCATTTTAAAATTAGTTCATTTATTTGTGAAATTAATTTCAGAAAAATCTACAATAAAACAAGCAGATATTGATTTATTAATACCATTAGTTTTTCCAGAATCTCTAATCAATGTATTATTCAATCTATTTCTAATTAATCCTAAACATGAAAATAAAATTATTATTCTTCGTTTATTTTCTACGTAAGTCCAATCTTCATTTTGTTTTTTTTTCTACTAAATAATATTATTCTAAGGATACATTTAACGTTTTGTACTGACATATTGTATAGAATTTTAGTAACTATACTGACTAATGAGCTTCCGATAAACATTCATTATAATTGTATTAGGGTTAGTGTGTATTACAACATAACCAGTACAATCTTTAAAGAGTTGTCAAGTGTCCAATTGATAGTCAACTAGAGTCGCGTAGATTGCGACTTTCTAATTTCTTTGATCTTGTTTTGAAATCCGTGGACTTGCTTATCAAACCGTTACTGATGTCCAACTTGTCGGATATTAAAAACACTAGTTGTCTTTCTTTTTAGTCTAATTCAAACAAATAATCATTTTAATTTAAGCACAACTATTCAACAGTTTTTCTTTCATTTATTTACTGAATTACAACCGAATTCAACTTCAACAACTACTCAAATAATGAGAACATTTCAAATGGCTATTATGGATTTTGTATTTCTATTAACTGAAAAACAGAAATCTCAATCCGTATCAATCGATCTAGCCAATCAAATATTTGCATTACCACAAAGTTTTCATGATTTGTTAATAATCTTTGATGTTATTAACGCTTTAACCGATAAAAACAAGCAGACGCTATTTCCCGAATTGTTCATCATACAATCAATTATTTTATTAGGTGAAAATCATCAATTTACTAGTGTTGACATCGAACAATCAAATAAACATTTTGATACGAAATCTGATTTACAATTAATTCATTTTATGAATAATAATCAACTTTTAAAAATATCCTTCATCGAATTTATAAGTAGTTTACCTACGGAACCCACACCAAATACATTATATTATAAAACTTATCCATCGTTATGGCATATTCCAGCTATTTGTATACAAATTCGTGCAAAACTTATCTACCAATTTAATTTACTCGTAGAACAACTTGTTTCATTCATTGATTTTAGTCTCTTTCCTGGACAAAGTATTTTCACAGATAAAATTCAAAAAGTAAAATCCTATATATTATATGAAACGAAATCAAAGCTATTCAACACTGCTGTGACATTAAGTATAGAAGAAGCGAATACTGACATACCCACAGTTAATTTCGATACAGTTCAAGCAAATACTAATAAACGCACAATGTTTCAACAAGCTTATGAACAACTGCATACTATTGCACATATAACTTTTCGCAAGGAAAATGATCAAGTATGGCGTGCACAATATCTTGCTATGCATAGTACTGATCAAGGTGGACCATTTCGTGACTCTGTAACATGTATTTGTGCCGATATATGTAGTACACAATTATCATTGTTCATACTGTGCCCAAATGGACGAACCAATAGTGGTTTTAATGATGATCGTTGGATTCCAAAAGCATATCCACCGAATGAACCACTCCCGAATCGAATCAGAAAACAATATCAATTTATTGGGCAACTAATGGGTATGGCAATACGGAGGAAACATTATTTAAATTTAAAATTTCCTAATCTATTATGGAAACAATTAGTTCGAGAGCAAATAACGGCAGCAGATATTGAAAATATTGATATACAAAGTTTTACAATGATTAATGAAATGGAAAAGTCTATAAAAGAAAATGATTCATCCATTGAAACGAATGAATTACTTAGTAGTATTTTAGATGAACTTCGATATGAAGTTGTTAGCTCAAATGGACAAACATATGAACTTGTGCCAAATGGTAAAAATATTCCAATAACAGTTTCGAATTTCAAAGATTATTGTATAAGTTATCGTGAATATCGTCTAAATGAATTCAATAGACAAATTGAATGTATTCGTCAAGGTTTATATAGTATTGTTCCAGGTTATTTCTTAGGTTTGTTTACAGCAAGTGAACTTGAAGAAATCGTATGTGGAAAAGGAGAAATGGATGTAGAATTATTGAAAAGAAACACTGGCTATGGTGGTCACTATAATCAAGAGACACAATGTATTCAACGATTGTGGAAAATCCTACGGGAGATATTCAATGAAGAACAGAAGAAATTGTTTTTAAAATTTGTTTGGGGACGATGTACGTTACCAAGTTGTGATGATGATTTTCGAAGTAAATTTCAAATTGTACCATACACTTTGTCTGCTGAATTAGTCGATGGAGCACTTCCAAGTTAGCCTTTTGATGGATTCATTTTTAGGATATACCGATTTCTATTACAATTTTAGGAGCTCATACATGTACTTTTGTTCTTGATTTACCTGAATATTCAACAATCGATATCANCTAATGTTATCATAGACATTTCATGATTTATTTATTTCTGGCGAATGACCAAATAAATACTGTTCACGTGAATTTCGTTCTGATAAAATCGGATATTTTTCTTATTATGAAGGGAGAAAGATGTTTTTAACGCTCTTTAAGGATTATATTTCTTCCGCAGTGTATCATAGTGTCTACACCAAATTCGTTTTTCATATCGGCTTCTACTGCGTGAATAATCTGAATCCTTTCTCCTGGCACTATTTTTCTGAGGGTGAGATGGAATTTCTCCAATGATTTCTACGGAAAAATGAATTATTTCTGTCGAAAATAACTCATTTACTATAGAACTTAAGCTGATGGTACAAAAAGTACTTTTTCATTTTCGCTCTCGTGCTATATGAATAAGTTTTCTTACGCCTTTTGCATAGGTAGCGCACTCATCCATTTTTGAGCTTTGCTTTATCATAACTCGTTAGTTTAACGTCACAATGGGCTGTGAGTTACAGTCTGTAACTTACACTGTAGTATGATATGTAAAACTTCTAGCTTTACTGAAACTCTCATTTCATTTGGTTAAACTGTAGCTACTCCAGAGCGACATAAGGTTGCGGTAACGCACTCATTTAGGATGACCCCTTTGATCAATACCTCTCACAAAAGCTTGGGTAAGAAAACTTTCTTATTCGGAACAAAATATTTCCAATAGTGCTTGTGATTGTGACTAAGACAACACACTTCACAGTGATACAATTCTTTTTTTGCAGTTTGTTTCTACAACGGCTCACCGCTGAAACATTACGGTAACTCACTCAACACCTGGTAATGTACTCATAAGTTATTTTTGATACTCACTTAAAGAGAATAATTTTTAGAGGTATGATTAAAATAACGGAAGACTCGGTGTCAAACTGAAAACGCAACCTTTGATGATACTTCGATTATTTCCGTCTTTTTAAATGACTCCGTACTTTTTAAAATAGGATAGTAGACCAAAAGGCTCTTTTTTCACCATTTTAGCTCAAAACCTGCTTGATTGTGACTCAGCACTACCATTTATTTTCGTTATTATCAAACATAAATGTTATATATTGATAGGAGATAAAGGAAAATCTAGAAATCATTTTCGCACCAATCAGTTCCGTCGGCTTATGTTCGAAAAATGTTATTCTCAACTGTAACCAAGCATGGGCCGTTGTAGCTGGGCAGGCAGATCGGCACATTTAATCAAAAATTTATTTCTATAATTTAATTTTAAATATTATTTTTCTAATAGCAGACTCCCAAAAGATGAATAGGTAATTGTGTGAAACTATATAAGATGTCGAAAGTGAACACTATGTTCGCTTTTTGTCGCTTTCAGTCAGAGTTACCAATTATGTTTTTCAGCTATATATCTCATCAGGTTCAGCTATTTTAGCTTTGTTCTACTTTTACTTGTATGCTATTCGCTTTAGTTTTTCTCTTTCAATTTCAATACAATTAAAGAGTCTACTGCTGCTGCATATAAAATTAAGTACGCATAGTACTTTGTTCATTCCTTCACTGAGATAATAGTTACAAAAAACTCTAATTGTTTCGGCTAAAGCGTAATCAAAGACATTTTTTTCTTATTATAAGTAATTTTTTTCTAATTGCGATAGTGTTTGAATACGTTAGATTTTTTCATCATAGTTGTAATCGATATCTTATTATTCTTAGTTTTATTTATCTGAAACCACTGTTTCGCTGTTGTTTTATACATCGTACATTTTGCTACTTTGACCAATAATTCGTAATAAACCAGCAAAGTCAAATACGCAATAGGTATATGACTCTTCAAGAAGCAATATACTTCATTGGAAGTAATAAATGAGTGACAAACAGTAATAAAAGGAACAGAGAACGGGCAAATTATGTTATCTTTATGGTACTATACAGTATCAATACGACAACAGACGGTTGCCTGTATTCTATTTGTAAAATATTTTTAAGCGGCCAACCAGGACCAGTTTATACTACTGATAAAATACAGACCGTATTCCTGCGTCCAATATACAGAACAAAGAAGGACTGTTTACGGTATGTGATGACTCTGTTTACAGTCGTAAAGTATTCATTTCTTCATCGTTTGGTGTTCGAAAACGATATCCGTTTTGATCGACCTGGGTTGTCATGAGGGTTGAAGTGTTTTTTCGATTCCTATCATAAAATTTCTTATTTCTACTAGAAAAAGCATTTTTTATACAAAAATGTTACTGTTCAGTAGAAAAAATTATACTCTTTTCAACGGAATCTCGCGAAAACAAATTCATATAAAAATCAGTGCAGAGTGAGTCGCAAAAATAACTTGTCGCATGATTTTAAAAGAATGAAAATGGTTTTTGCCGACTTTATCGTCAATAGATTCTCGATACGTTTACAGATTGATCATGTATCTTTTACGCATATATTATAATCACGAGCTGCAATATACTGGATTCAAATTGATGTTATATTATTTTGTTTTTGAGTTGTGAAAAAAAATCAAAAATATGGTTTTCCTTGTTGAATAATTTTGATAGACACTGTAAAATAGTGACTTTCCAGTCATCTATGCGTAGCTAGACTAATAGGTAACGGATTTCATAGCGTAATGTTCCTATTCTTTTCAACATATATGGAATGTAGCAATTTTGTAGTGCTATATTCAGATCAACTTCGACAAATTTAGAGACAGAATTAATCAACAAATCTAAGCAGAAAATAATTTCATTTTTTGAAAATTTGCACATGGCGGAAAGCAATACTTTATACATCTATTGTCTACGGTGTGTTTATTTTAGAAGGGCGCTGATGTTTACCTTTGAAGAAATATGAATTGCTTTGTCGCATGCTTATCGAACGCGCTTTCTATGCACTCATAATAATTATAAGAAAACGACAACCTATAATTTTACTCTCGTACAAAAGAAAAAGAGTTATAGGTAGGAAAATTCCAACTTGTAAACTCTTTTTATTTTTAAATGAGAATCCTAAAACTGAACCATAGAAGAATGAATCGAACACATCCTGATGTCTTGTGAATCTGATAATATTTGGGCTAGTTTGGATAATGGAGTCGAAGACTTCGTTCTTGTTTGGTTGGACACGCGTACATCAAAAACTTTAGCAGCTGAAGAAACGCACGCTGATGTTATGAAGCGTCAGTCTCAATTAGAAACGATCATTAGTTTTACTCGAACGTTTAATGATCCAGAAGAATGTCGTTTGTTTATCGAATCTTCTAAAACTGAAAAAGTCTTTCTTATTACTTGTGGCTACTTGGGTGAATTACTGATTCCAAAAGTACATGAATTATCGCATCTCGAAGTCATTTATATTTTTTGTATCCATCAGCAACAGCATTCCACTTGGGCAAAGTCATATAATAAAATCCGAGCTGTCTGTGGGACAACAAATGAACTACTCGCTGCTTTTACTCGGGATGTATCAATGTATACGAAAAACTTGACTCCTCTAAGCATATTCAGTGCCGATCTGAGTAAAGAAGTTTCATTGCGCTCTCTTAACGTTGAAGAAAAGCGCTTCATGTGGTTCCAGTTGCTACTACAAGTACTTCTTCGGATGCCTCCCAATGAGAATGCACGTAGTGATATGCGAGATGAATGTGAACGAGCGTATCGGGGTAATGTAGTCGAACTCGCAAAGATCGATGAATTTTTTCGAACTTATTCACCGGAAGATTGTATTCGTTGGTATACAAAAGATTCATTTATTTATCGGCTGCTTAATAAAGCTTTTCGTACTGAGAATATTGATATCATTTTCAAATTTCGATTTTTTATCGTTGACCTTCATGATGCACTGAAAAAACTGCATCAACCGTTTACAGGCATTCTTTGGCGTGGTCAAACCATGTCTGTTGCCCAACTGCAGATATTGAAAGATAGTAAAAACAAATTTGTTTCTGTCAATACATTCTTTTCCACGACCAAATCATCCAATGATGCACTATCGTTTAGCGGTCAGGTCACTGATATACCTCGATTGATATCTGTTGTTTTCGAAATAGATGTCAATGAACATTTGCATGATACAGAGCCTTTTGCCGACATTAGTCATTTGAGTACCATGCCAAAAGAAGGAGAAGTACTATTCGCCATGAATACAATTTTTCGCTTGACAGACGTCGAACAATGTGGCAGCATTTGGACAGTGTATCTTACTTTAAGTAATGACAGTGAACAAAGCTTAAAAAGCCTGATGGATTATTTAAAAAAAGAAATTATCCAAGAACAAATGCCACCGTTACTCATACTAGGAGAATTTCTTTGGAAGATGGGAGACTATAGTCGAGCAGAACGATACTATCGAATGCTTTTAAGAGAAATATCACCTAGCCATGAAATGGTCGGCAAAATTTACAACAATATTGGATTGTTAACTATGGAAAGTGGTAAAAGTCGTGAGGCAATGCACTACTTCAATGAAGCTCTACGTCTGCAAGAATCAACAGAGACATTGGATCTAGCTGAAACATACAGTAACATTGCGCTCCTTTATGATATGAAGGAAGAAACGAAACAAGCGATGTCGTACAATGAAAAATCCTTGAAGATTCGTTTGCGACTTTTGCCACATGACCATGTACTTGTTGGACTGACATACAATAATATTGGTATGGTTCATTTTCATCAGCACGACTATGAAAAAGCGCTTACCTATTTAGAAAAAAACCGTTCAATCAATTGTATTGCTCTCGGCTCATCCAATCATTTCGATCATGCCACAACTTTGAGTAATATTGGCCTAGTACATTTAGAGCAAGGTCATTATGAGCTTGCGCTGCAGTTCTTTAAAGAGGCTTTAGTGATTCGCGAACACTCATTACCAGCACGGCATCCACAATTTGCCGAAACGTATAATAACATAGGTTCTACTCAAGAGCAACTTGGTGAGCTAAACGAGGCATTAACCATGCTCGAAAGGGCCCTTGAAGTACGCCTTGCTACTTTGCAACCTGAGCATCCTGAAATCGCTGAATCCTATAATAATCTTGCTAATGTTCTTGAAACTTTAGGCAGACCTGATGAGGCTTTGGCAAACTATTTCAAAGCACTCAAAAATACCCATGGTACATCTCCAAAAGCTATGAGATCACGAGCTTTGTACTTTAATAATATCGGCGAACACTTTTCCGATGAAGAGAATTTTGTTGAAGCTCTCAAGTATCATCAAAAATCTTTGAGGATACGACTTCGACTTTTTTCCCGGAAGAGAGATCCAGATCTAGCCATGAGTTACAATAATATTGGCTTGCTCTTTTATTATCAGTATGAGTTTAAAAAAGCACTGCGCTATCATTTTCGAGCATTGACTATTCGTCGTGAAGTGCATCAACCTGAGCATCCTCGAGTCGCTTTATCATTGTTTAATATCGGGCTGGTCTACTTTGAGACAAATGAATATGAAGCATCCCTTGATTATCTACGACAAGCACTGGATATTGAAACACGAACATTGCCAGTTGGACATGAGAGAATTAAAAACACCACAGAGCTGATAACTTTGATCACACAAAAAATAACAAAGAAAATAAAGCCTCCAACAAAGAAACATTAAACTAGACTCAGAGATACGTGAGGTCCGTCGAACTTTGTAACCAGTCAAACTGCGTGTAAAATACTACTGAACATTCAATAAATGCATTGCCGTATTTGAGAGCTTGTTGTAGAAATTCCCAGTACTGTTGGGTATTCAATTTAGTAAGTACCTACCGCAACAATGCTTTTCTTTTGGATATGCAGTAGCATTTTATATAATCCTTTTGGGTCTCAATCCGACTAGTCACGACTGTAAATAGTCCATCAATAAATAATAATACTGTTAGCGTCAGTAGATGATACTCACTGACGCTAAGCGTTTCTTCGTGTTATCTGTTGATATGATCTCTATTTTGATTTGTTACGTAACATGTCTACTATGACTAATCCTCGTGATTGATTTTCGTTCGCTATTACGCAGTTGTTGGTTTTTCTTTGTCCTGGTTATTATCAGTGTTATTATTATTATTATCATATTCTATATTATTATATTCTTCACTGATAATTACTGTTATACTTCTTCATTAGAAAATAAAATATATTGAAATATATTATTTTATTAAATGCATACCCATGTAATAAAAACCGCATGAAAATCGGCGGTTAACCGTGGTTTTACCGGTCCGGTTACCGGCTCCCATTACCACAGGAAGGATAAATACTTCGGTTTACCGCAAAAAATGATCCGGTATTCGCAACATGGGTAACCATGTTACGACAACAAAATACGACAGGCAATCATTGTAATCTCTCTAATTGTTGAGCAGACTAACTATTAGATCTACTATTATACGTTCCCCAAACGAGAGCCTTACAAATACGATCTGAATTTTGAAGCAACTACCTAATAACTTTTCAAAGGACCTTTTCGAGTGTAACATAACCTGTTGAGTTCCCAATAAATATTGATTCGATATATATTATGATCGTAAACAAAAATTATTCTAACATGGCATGGCTATCTGATCGTTATTTTTAAGTTGATAGCCCAGGTCTAAAAATCAGACACAGATCTTGCAAGATTAGGTCAGTCCAAAAGTAGTTGCGGAGGTATATCAATTTCTTATAGAAAGTTTTGAGGAACCTTTTTCACTACAGTCTGATAAAGAAAAGAAGACTCTATTTTTCTATGCTATTTGATTATGCTTTAACTAATATGATGGTAATAAATTTTTCATCAGACTTTTTTCGTTTGCATGGTTCCGGGTTGTAGTGGTACATCGCAGTTTTCATTTCCTTGTTAGTTGTATTAACAACCAAAATATGTCATAACATGCAGCGTGAAAAGCTCTACAATCTGCATAGTAAAGTTTATTGAAATTGTTTTGAAAGAAAGGAAAATTCTATACGATCAGTTTCTACAAAGACCCAAGTTCGATCACTCAAAGTCTTGCCCATTTTGAAAAGAAAAAGTGCAACTAGAAAATAAGTGGCCTGATGGAAATTGTAGAGCTTTTCATGCTGCATCTTATGTCATACTTTTGGTTGTTCGTATAATGTATTAGTGAACTAAAAAGATTAAACGGCCTGACACATTGTGAGCTAGTACAACGAGCAGATATGTTAAAGAAAAAGTCATATGAAAAATTTATTATCTTCATAGTAGTTAAAGTACGATCGAATAGCATAGAAAAATAGAGTCTTCTTTTCTCTATCAGACTGTATAGAAAAAAAAGTTCCTCAGAACCTTCTATAAGAAATTGATATGCCTCCGCAACTAATTTTGGACTGACCTAAGTATATAAACTTCCGCTAGATCTGGAATATTGTCCACCGAAATTCGTGTATCTTTATCGAATTTATTTCTTAATTGAGATACCATTTCATTTAAAGTTTGATGTATAACTATTTAAAATCGATTTATTATATACTTGTCGATTAAAATCATTGACAGCTAACCAAATCGTAATAACATTTGGTTTATAATTGAATACTTTTGGTAACTGTTGATGAATTGCATCACTAACTGTTGATCCACTACGGCCAAGATTAATGGTTTGTTCTGCACAAATTAGTGATTCAAACTTTGGCACCCAACCATCTCTCGAAGGATTCAATGTTCCAATGCCAACAGTATCAGATGCACCTATGCTAACATTATTTTCAACTTTGATTATTTCAGTTGATTTTACAGATGATGTTGTAGATTCGAATAAATTCAATTGATTACCCAGTTAATTTCAAATAAAGCGCGAATGTTTACACTTCAGTCTGACTGAATGAAGCAACTTTTGTTTTCTCTGTAAGATGATTCACATATATATTGAATTATCGTTTGTTTTTGGTTATGTTACATTATAAGTGCAAAACGTAGCTCTTCTCACGCAATAGTATAGCAAGCTGTCAATGAGTCATCACATGACACGTATCAACAGTAAGAAAAAACTTATTTTTGATTTCATATATGGATTATATTCTATTATTTATATATTAATTAAGTGAGCTTTTGTTTGATATTTATTTCNGTTATAAGAATTCTTTATGATTTTACTTCCATTATGTTAGGAATAGCAGAAGAGTTGGTGGTGGGTGCATTAAAGCAAACATTTATTCTCTAAATTCACAAATATGCAACAAAAAACAACAAACTAATAAATCAAGACTCAGTGTGTTTTTGATTGTCTGGACGTTCTTGAGCCATATTTAGTTTATAATAGATGCCTTGTTTTTGAATTAATTGATCATGACGACCACTTTCTTTAATTTGACCACGATCAACAACACAGATTTTTTCTGAATTTCGAATTGTTGACAGACGATGAGCAATCGTTAAACAAGTTCGACCAGTTCGTGCTTGATCTAATGCTTCTTGTACAATTCGTTCACTTTTATTATCTAATGCTGATGTAGCTTCATCAAGAAGAAGGATCTTTGGATTTCTAACTAATGCTCGAGCAATAGCAACTGAAATATCAAATGGACAGATGTTAAAAACAATATGTACATATGTCATGAATTATACTTCGCTGTTTTTGTCCACCTGATAATTGACCACCTTTAGCACCACATGGTGTGTCATATCCCTAAAAGATTAATTTAAAATAATGAGAGAAACACGAGAAAAACTAAAATCTACCTGTGGTAACGATGTAATGATAGCATGAATATTCGCTTTGATTGCCGCTTGTTGAATGTCGTCTTGTGTTAATTGTCGATTATTATCACCGTAGGCAATATTATCGCGAATTGAAAGATTGAAAAGAACTGGTTCTTGTTGGACGAGACCCAATGACGATCGTAACCATTGAATATTCAATGTTTTTATATCGTGCCCATCGAGAAGAACTGTACCGGTAAGTGGATCATAAAAACGTTGTATTAATGCGACAGTGGTCGATTTCCCACTACCCGATGGACCTACAAGTGCTGTTGTTTCACCTGAACTACACGATAGATTTAAATGACGTAATATACGAAGTTTTGGTCGAGCAGGATAACGAAATCGAACATCTCGAAATTCAATATTTCCAGTTATATCAGACTATTAAAAGCAAATATGAATGACAGAAAAGTAATTCATCAATTCTTACAAGTGTAATGCCAGATGGATCTTCAGGATCGATTTTTGATTCACGTTGATTCAATTCAAAAATACGTTTCGCACTCGCTTTGCCTTTTGAATAACTTGGCGCCATAGATGCACTACGTCCGATAGACATCGCAGCAAAAGTAATAACACTAAAGACACGAAAAACACCTTCAAACGTCATTTCATTGCTTTGTATCAATGCTACACCATAACCAAATGCTGCTGCATGAACTATATTTTAAATTAAATAGAGATCAAGACTATTTCTTTTGTTACTGAATAATTTCTTACTAAAAAACATCAATGAATTTGCAAGTGCATTAGCAAATGATATGTAATGAAGATAAAACAGTCGTTTTCTGAAATAAAATTTAACATTTGAAACATCATAGAAATTCGGTTCGACAAAAAAATCAAATTTGATGATACATACCGTAAATCATGATCAAATGCTTCTTGATATAATTCAATAAATCTTTCTTCTCGACGAAGTGATACAACGGTACGAATATTTTCAATAGCTTGTGTAGCATACTAAAAATATGTATTGGTAGAAAGTCAGAGTGCAATTCCCAATTCAAAATGTTTGTATGAAACTATTCTCAAAATTTCTCCATCAATCAGAAGTGATCGATTACTATCATATAGAGAGACTGTATCGAATTTGGCGAACCTACTTTTCCTCCATCTTCAGCATCCGATGTTGATTCTTTTCCTTTTTCACCGGCCTTAGAAATTTGCTGCCCTTGAATAAGACCTGTGAATACCATCAATGGAGTAAAACAAAGAATAACTAAGGTAAGTTTCCATCCAGCTGTAAAACTGATAGCAAGAGAAGTAATCAATGCGCCAATTGCGTTTAGAACAGCACCAAATGTAGGACCAGTGAATCCTTTAAGTGCAGACGCATCGGTTGACAGCCGTGTTACTAATGCTCCGAGATTATTTTGATCCAAATCAAACCATCCAATTTCTTGTCGAAGCATACTCTTAAATGAAAGTATTCGTATGCGCATTGTTAATTCTTCTCCAGCTTTAGCTAAAGCAACTGACGATATTATTTGACTGATTGCACCAGCAACACCAACTAAAAATATGATGTATGTGTACATACGTATTTCATCTTCTTGTTTTTGTAAATTTGTTTCAGCTAAGGCACCAAATACGTCAGAAAAAACTAATGCAAATGACTAAAATAAATAATCATGATAAGAACAAAAAAAAAACACCATAGATTATTAACAAACCGGCATAACTGCACCAAAAACAAGTGAAGCAAATCCACCAATTACAAGATATAACCATTCGGGAGCATTCAACCGTAAGATTTTAAATAAAAATGGCATTCTAAAAGATGGTTTGCTTTCTACGCCTTCAATGATAACACCATCGTGTTCTGTCTCACTATTAGCTTCTGATATGACTGATTTAACTGAAACAATCGAGGAGCGTCTCATCATGATTGACATACGACGAGACGGACGACGCATTTTATGTTTGCTTGATTCACCAACTTGTCTAGCTAATGCTTCTTCCATTTCATTTTCTTTATCACTCTCGACTTCTTTTTCTTTTTCAGTTTGAGCAGTAACTAATTCATAGTAGAGTCCTTTATGTTGCATTAATTCATTGTGTGAACCATATTCAACGACTTGACCATGTTCTATTCCCACAATAATATCTGCATTTTTTATTGTACTTAAACGATGTGCTATAACTATAGTTGTTCGACCTTCTTTAGCTTTGTCTAATGCTTCTTGAACAAGTTTTTCACCTTGATTATCTACAGTACAAATAAAAATCAACCTAAAACCACAATGAAATCTAATGCCATACCTAAAGCAGATGTGGCTTCATCAAGAAGTAAAAGTTTTGGATTCGATATTAAAGCTCGAGCAATAGCAACTAAAAGTAAGTAAATAAATTTCTTTGTTTTTAAATTAAATTCTTACCTCGCTGTTTTTGACCACCACTCAATTTATCTCCTGATGATGTTTTATAATTCTAAAATAAAAACGACAAAATAATAAATTTTCTCTTTTGAAAAATTTCTATGTTTTTACATGTGGTAATTGCATAATAAAATCGTGCGCATTAGCCATTTTAGCAGCAGCAATGACTTCTTCGTCGGTTGCGTCAAGTTTTCCATAACGAATATTATCTTCAATTGTACCAAAAAATAGTACAGGCTCTTGAGAAACAATACCAATATTTGATCGAAGCCATCGTAAATTAACGGAACGTATTTCGTGGCCATCTAATGTAATTTGTCCTTGCTCTGGATCATAGAATCGTTGAATCAATTGTATTGCTGTACTCTTACCACAACCGGATGGTCCACAAAGTGCAAGTGTCTTCCCCGATGGAATTTTTACATTGAAACCATTCAGAATCTATTGATAAAGTAGTTGAATAATTCAAATTTGAAAAAATTTCAATTATTCTCTTACAGGTGCTTCTTGTCGTGATGGAAAGGTGAAATGAACATTTTTAAATTCAATATCACCAGTAAATTTCGATGGAATTTCGCCAACATTATCAAATACATCTATTTTTGACTGACGTTGAATTATTTCAAATACGTACGCACCAGAGCCCAGTGCTTCAGCAAATGCTTGTATATTAGGAACTAGATTAGCTAATGCGAATGTTGATGTTAAACAAGAAATAAATATCTAAAGGAATAGTTGTCAAAAGGCGAAAATAAAAATTAGAATATAATACATACAACCATCCAATGGCCAGCGGAATAATTGTTACATTCCGTTCGAATTAAATACGGTCCATACCAAAAAATAATTGCAATGCCACCATATAAAACAAGATTCACTAAACCTTGTGTTATTCCAAGCATAACACCTTTTTGAATACCAATGCGTCGACCTTTAGTTA
>OENM01000562.1:54692-72913 GCA_900239745.1 Rotaria magnacalcarata
TGTACTCCCCCTCAGGGATGGTCTGATCAAAAATGACAATTTTTTCGATAACTCAGCCATTTCTTGACGGATCCTTCTCATCTTCGAACTCGACCTAGATATTGATAAGACAATTCGGTGTACAAAATTTCAGCTCAATCGAATATAATTGTGAAGAGCTATCGAATAAACGGACGGACGGACACACTGACCGATTCTATAGTGTGCTCTTTTTTTTTGAGTACACAAAAAGAAGTCATTATTCAATTTCCTTGTAATCGAAAAGCATCGAACCATAAATTTCGAGAACTCAAAACGCCTATTCTTAAATAAATATATATTTATGATGAATCGCGAATTATTCCGATATAATAATAATGTTTATTTACCTTTGTATTTCTTTATTTTGCCCACCAAATGCTGTTACTGTTCTTATTGCACCTAAAACTTCTTGTGCAATTGCATTGGCTTTACTATATGCTTTTAATTCTTTTGCCGTGTATCGAACAATAACCTGAATTCACAATGACACAAAAAGGAAATAATAATAATAATAATAATCATTGATGTACATGATATATTTACTTACTCGAATTAAAAGATTAAATGAAAGAACAATTAATGGTGAGATTGACAGAAATACAAGTGTTAATTTCCAACCAGTGTAAAAAGAAAATATTAATGTAGCAACGATTCTTGACAGGAGACAAAGAAAATCACCGACACGAAAACCAATCCCCTCTCGAATAGTATCAAGATCTTCAATCAGACGACTAGATAATTGTCCTATAGAATAAAACTTTCCTCAAGAAAAAAGAAGAACAATTAATTTCAAAGTACAAACCAGCATTCAGACAATCAAACCAACCAATTTCTTGTCGCATAATACTTCCAAATAGTCTATATCGAATTCGACGCAATTGCCGTTCAGCTGTAGTCATCTAAATTGCAATATCATGAGATAAATTTTATCGAAAAATCTCTCTGATACCCAAAATGCATAAGCCACCCAATGTACAGCAATACTACATGCACCTAATGTTGCATACCATTTTATTATGCCTTTAATAGATGCTATTGGATTAGTTGTGCCATTTGGATCAACATAACTAAATCATACAGAATAGATTTAAAGAGGATATCATTTTCATAGATCAATACCAATTAGTAGTTGTTGTTGAATTTCCTTTCCCGATGTTTACTAAAGAATTCGTAACACTTTGAAATAGCCACATCATTATTGGCATTGCAGCACCAGATGCAAGAGCTAATTGAAAAGATAGAAAATATGAAATTTAAAGCAGAACATATACTTAATTCAAGCTTACCAGCAGTGGTTCCCAAAAGCATAAATAACAAATCCCATTTGTTAGCATATTTATACTAAAAAGAAAACAATCGAGATAAAACAATTTTTCAGAATTTCATACATACAATTTCATATGCTTTTAATTTTGATCCATCAAGCTTTTTACCTTTTTGAGTATCTTGTTCAGTTTCTTCACTTAATTCATTTTCTAAAATTCCCTTGTTCAATTCTAGTTTTGGTTTCATGGAATCATCTGGTACTTTATTTCTAATACCTTGTTCATTGGATTGTTTCGTTGGATCAGGATTGAGAGGAACAACTTTTGTATTCATTTTCAAATTTCCATTCAATATTGACACTGTTGTTGCAAGCACCTTGTTTTAGAATATAAAATCGAACGCAACCAATTGAGCTTCGTATTTATACTGCGACAGTTTAAATCCTTTTTTCTTTTCTTGCTCTTTCTTTTTAAGAACATTATAATACGGCAGCATCGTACTTTTGTGTTCGGAAAGTATGTACTCCTTGAAGAAAAAAATTCATGTTTATCGTATTGTTTGTTTTTCCTCTTGCAAGAGCTTCAGACGCCAACACAATTGAAATGCACATTTCGCAAACGTTACTAAAAAAAAAAAAAGTGACATTTAATAATGTTATGCAGCGTACACAGAACGCAAAAAAGCAATTTCTTTTCAATCAATAAGAAGAATATATACTGTTTGTTTCGTTATTACAATCAAATGAAGGCTTATCCAATGATAAAAACTATCATTTTAATTATTTTATTCTCTTTAGATTAGCTTGTTTTTCCATTTTTTTTCCTACAGCAAACAGAAAAATCTGCCAGCTTTGCTTTACTGTTTGAATGAACTCGTTTTGAAGAAAAATTCATGAATAAATAATATTTACTTGTAAAGAGGAAGAAAAAAACATACGAGGAGCCTTTGTAATGCTCGATCATGACTGACATACAGGCAGCAGTCTGAAACAAATGAAACGTCAAGGTGAATAACGGGTGGGCCCTAAAGAATTACACTACTTTGTTTTCGCCATAACTCAGTCAGTTTTGATGCTATTGATCAAAACGTTTTTCAAAAAAATTCGCCATTCAATCCTCTACAAAACCATATGTAAATGATTTTTGTAAAGTACCACACGGCTAAGTTCTAAAACGAAGAGAACAGGTTTCGAAAATGTTCAACTTTCTAGCTCAAAAACTGTTTTTTCTCAAATTTGCTTTCTATGAAAGAGCTATGAAGGAACTAAGACGACCATCTTAAAGAGCATTAAATGCTAGACAAGATTCATGTCTTTGAAAATTTTTGTCGATAAAAAAAAGTGTAAAAACTTCAGGATAAATTTTTTCACTTTTTTGGAAAAACTCAACTTTCATTTCATGTTTTGCTAGTTGCACCAAAATGCATGCAATTTAGTAAGAAAACGCTCTTTATTGACGAGGTTTTTTTTCTTTAAAATTCAACATACTAGACTATATCTCTCCACACTCGTTCGAGTCATTCAAAGTTTAGCTTGCGATTGGTTTTCGTGAAAACCTCAATTGAGACGTTTCGAACGAGTTGTCGGAAAATATCGACTTAATACGTGAAGGTCACTTTGAAAGAAAATCTTTTCAACGATATCGAAAAAAGCGTATTTGAAAATGCTAGAAAATGTTTCTCCCGCAATTTAAGCCTGCGTATAAATTGTCAAAACGTACTCCAAATATTAATGCATTTTGAGCTTGAAAGTTGAACATTTTCGAAACCTGTTCTCTTTGTTTTAGAACTTAGCCGTTTGGTAGTTTACAAAAATCTTTTACATATGTTTTTGTAGAGAATTGAATGGCGAATCTTGTTGAAAAAATGTTTTGGCTAATAGCATCAAAACTGACTGAGTTATAGCGAAAACAGAGTAGTGTACTTCTTTATGGCCCACCCGTTAGTAGTTTACTTTAAAAGTACACTACAGAGCAATGAAAAATATTGTACAGTCGAATGCAAAAAACCAAATATCGTATGATCGTTCGTAGAATGACAGCACGTGTCATTGTGAATGCTGAGAGTATTGACAGAATGGTTATATAAGATGGCGACAATTTTATTTGCAGTTTTTAAGAATGGTTGAGCAAACCTGGCAAGCTTGTAGGCTTAGCAAATTAGCAGTAACTATTCAGACGTGATCAATACGAACGACGTAAACAAAAACATAAAAATCTATGAATCGAGTTTGCATAAAATAAAGTTTTAAAAAACAACTACGTGTATAAAGTTAGTGAACAGTCAATTCTAGAAAAGTCAACAATCTATATGACTAGAATTTGATTAATAATTTATTACTGAGGTTCGTTTGTACTAATGTTGAGTTTGAATATAGATTTCTGACTCATTTAATGATGATTCATGAGTATCAATATCATTTTGAGATCTTTTTTTTTTGCTTTTATACTCTTAACTAAAACAAATTTAATACCATATGCATGGCAATAACAGTAACTATTCAAATGCATAAAAAAATTAATGTTTCTACGCCACTTCAGATAATAATACGATGTATGTTAAGAAAACATTTGGATTATAATAAATATATGGAAAAAATGCTTTTGTTTTTTTAAATAAATAATTTAACGTTCAGTTATTATTTTCCAAAGACTTTAGATGTCATTTGTTTCATAATTTCACCAGGCAATGTCCATAATCCGATTAGAAGACAAATAAGAATAAGAAAAATAAAAATGGAAAGAACAATTGTCCATTTGTAGCTGCGCCATAAAATATAACGTAATGTTTTCCATGGCGATAGAAACCAAAGAAATGAATTTTTCGGACGACTAAAATAAATAGAATTGATGTTATGAAATGAAATATGAAATCAAACTTCGGTTCGTCAAGTGGCTGTGGTGCTTCACGTGCTTTTCCAACTGGATTTTGTTCTGCTTCTTCAGCGGTTATCAGCGAAAACTCAGCTTCTAATTTTCCCTAGAAAAAAAAAGAGTAAAACCTTCGTTTTCTTTTTAACTTGTTTATAATGGATATACGCCTAATAAATCTTCACCACGAATTTCACCTTGTTTTTGTGGAGCAATCATTGGCCACCAGCCTAAGTATTTAAAATAGAATTGAAAGAAAAAACATCACATCTTCTTCATACCAGCAATACGTTTTTTAGTAAATAAATTGATTCCTTCATGTTTTGCGTCAAGTATATTAGCTTTACATGAGTCTGGTGTCTTTGAACCACACTTTAAAGATGTCAGATTAAGAATACATTCGCCTAGACAAATTTTAAATTATTATAAATATAAATGAAGACTAAAAACAAACCAAGAAAATCATCAGCCGAGAAAAAATCTGCATCATAAACACGAATAACAACTCTTGGTGGAATTTTCTTTATTGTATTACCAACTTGAAAAACAGAATCCTTGGATTCAAAAACAACTTTTTGTTCGATATCTAAAAATTGAAAATCGAATATAAATCGCCAATTAAAATTTCCTTCGCCTGTTAATGATCTATGATCGAAAAGAAAAGCAAAATATTATCTTTAGTTACTTCCAATGAATGAAACGAACCGATAATGAATATCAGTTTGTTGTACATCCGTTTTTTCTCCAATAATCCATGCTTTAACATAAATATCTGATGTCTTTTCTCCTGTCAGAATATTTTCATCATTTAATTCGACATCAGCTGTATTCCAGACAGTTAATCGCAATTGATAATTTGTAGGCTTCGGCGGTGTAATATCAGTCATAGCAGATGCAGGTGGCCGTGACATTGGAAAAAAATCTAACCACATTTCTAATTTGCCTTGTTCAGTTCCAGGATAGATGGGATTAAATAGCGATCGACATTCAATATGTTCAGTAACCAAAGCATGTTTCTATAAAAGTTTAAATAATAAACGAAACAATAACACAAAATGAAAATTTTCTTTACTGGATTAATTTTTTTCCCCCACTCATGTAGTGCAACTAATGCTGTATTTTCTTGTAAATAATCGTCAATGGATTCATGATGAGCTTTACGATGTAATTTTTCTGCATCTTTTGTATGCTTCATAAATTCAAGACATTCATGATCACATTTAAAAAGTTCATCGCCGACTGCCACCGACCCAAAATCTGGCGTATAAACGGGTGCATTGATATTGACTGTTCGGCATAATTCTTCTAGAATTTTTGTTGGTTTTTTTGTATCACGCCAAATATTATAACCCGCACTAAATGTAAAGAACCATAGAAAATTTATTTTACCAAATTTCTATTGTCTAATTTAACCTGTCGTATCTTTTCGGTATGCCACAAGTTGCTCGATGACATGAAAACCAACGATTTTCAATATCAATTTTTGTTTCAGCAATCATATCATTCGAACTTGTCATATCCCAATCCCACAGTTGTATACGTATTAAATTTTCAAATGGTAATTGAACGTCAAATTCAAATGATCTATTTAAAAAAACAGATAAATTAAAATCATTCATTGACACATTTTTATTATGTGCAATGCGCACTTGCCAAAAACTGGTTCTAATGTATTTTGAAGTTTTCCGACAGTATCATCAATTACAGTAGTATTGTTTAATACAATTTTTATGAATGGATCTGCTTTACCTGACCGATCCCAGCCACGATATAGTATAGCTTTTATTATATACAATCGACATTTGAGTATTATAGGATTTCGATTATAATCAAATTGAAGCATTGGATCCATTTTTGCAGGTCCGCCCATTACTGATTGACTTTGTAAATGTAATTGAGGATTTAATATAGTTGGAGTAGCAGATATTTGAAACAGGTTTTTATGTTTATGAGCGGAACCTTGTCGACTTGAACTTTCTGATTGAATTTGTCTAATATAAAGTTTACCCTTAATACACAAAAAATATTAAGTGATGACACAAAAGTAGCATTGAATATTTACACTAGACTTTTGCGTGTGAAATTAACTTTTTCAGGCTCTTTTTTCAACAAGAATGACATGTTCTACTAACAGTGTAGATTTTTCTTATTAAACAAAAAATCATAATCGATGACTAGAGGGCAATTATAACTGGGATTCACTCCAGACATCATTTGTTGAGATTAAACAAGCAAAATAACTTTTCTACCAGATAAATTTAGATACGAAAAAGTTTTTCAATATATTCCTTCAGATCGAAACTACTATTTAATTTTAACTAGTATAAGAGTTCTGATAGTTTTCTAGCCGTGAGCAGCTTAGTATTGTGATTATAATACATCTTATTTCTGCATCACTGCTATCTGACAGCTCTACCTTATGACTACAGCGTATTCCGATGATAGGTTACAATTAAAATGAAATCCGAAGTTCGATATTTTCCAAATATCAGAAAAATATTCGACATACAATAATTTCTACTATCGAACGTAGTAACTGACAAAGAGACGAATGCTTTTACCGTAAATCATTCGGCTGAGAAATGAAAATCACAAAACATATTACTAACCTTAAACTTCGTCTCGATACGTTTTTCATCACCAAATTCATCTGATCGGTTTGAACCTTTACCTTTATATCTAAATAAACAAATAAATGGTTAAAATGACTTTTGTTTTGTGTAAAGATACGTCTTACAAAGGAAATGTTTCAATACAATCCGTAAAACCTTCATAATCATAAACATTTTCTAGTTCTGTTTCAACTACCTAATATGATAAGAGAAACAAGAAGATAGTGAAATAAAAAGTTCATGATTCGTTTTCCTGACATCGAATGTTTGTAATAATGTCAATTCTTTGAGACGATCATTTTCAATATGCTCAAAACTATTTTCAAAATCTGATATAGGCTAAAATATTAAATCATAGTTATATTGTTTTTATTTATGGGCAAAATAATATCAAATTTACTTTCTGAGAACTTTTTAGACGATCCATTTGTTGCGTGGCCATATGTCGTAATGTTCCTTGAGTTTTTCCAGCATTTAGAAGTAGTTTTTTAGCTTTATCCCACAAATTAAGACGTTTTTTGGCAACGAACTCTACCAGAAATATTCGTACTCGATAAAAGTCAAACACAAAAATTTGCTAACAAACCTGTGTGGTCGTCAAAATCACTTGCATATACATTACAGCTATTTGCCAAAATTTCATCCATATCTAATGCAGCTCGTTGCTGTAATTTCTATTGTATGTAAAAATTAAATCGAAAAATCGACGAAAACTTAGATGAATATTTTCCTACCAATCTTGCTTTTGATGCATAATACTTATGCCACCATCCAGCCTCTTTCTCCATATTATTTCTTCGTATTCTTTCTTCGGCTGTTAAAGGCTTATTTCCATGTGCTCCGCCATCAGCTGATTCAAGTTCTAAATTACCTTCTTTTGAATCAGCATTTTCTCTATTTGCTTGTTCATCAAATTTATCATTGCCCTGATATTTTTCATAAAGAAAATAATTCTCAATAACAAAAGAAAAAACATTCTTTTCATGCATACTTCTTTTTCGAATACGTCAGTCATGATAATTGGCGTTTTAGTATCTTGACCTGCTTTGTTTTCAAACTCAAGTAATTTTTTGTTTCGTAAATCAGCGTTCTGATCCTCTACAGCAGCTACAATATGTAATCCATGAGTTATAGATCTAGGTTCAAAAATGGCATCAAATCATAATATACCTTCGTATGCATCAATAACTGATCTCCGAACACGATTAAAATCGTACGGTATTCTTTTTGATAATTCATTCACAACTTCAGCTAGATCTTGGTCAGCTTTTGATAAACGATCAGCAGGTTTTTGAAAATATTTCTGTAAATTAGTTACAACTAGATTTCCAATTACTTCTTTCTTTCCAAAAAGACTGTTTTCCACGCAAAGAATACTTAGATATGGCCAAAATGTTTCATCATCTGGTAAAGACTACAACAACAAACACAATACATCGCTTGAAAAATAAAGAATATGTAAGCTTCAGTTTTTCATACAATGCAAAGTCTATAGTTTTTTGTTTCTAGAGGAGATGATTCAAAATTTGGATTTTTTTGTACATTTTGTATTATCTTTGTTACACGTTTACCAGCACATTCAATTGTTACTTCATTTTGTTGAATCATGCGTAGATAATTTAGAGTATTCACTGCACGAAATTCGCGTAAACCCCAAAACATAACCTATTCAAATATAATTTTTCTTAAATTAAAAATTTGAATATTTTCAAAAACCTCAATTTCATAATCTTTCGATTTCGGCATGAGACTCTCTGGAATTTTATAAATTTTATTTGTTACCAGTTTAGTAATGTAATTTGATGCAGGATAATTTACTGTTGTTATGGAAATCTCTTCAAGGTCACATGCTGTTTCCGCTTGCCTCGTTTCCTATTGTTAAAATGAATTTAAAAAAAAATAAAGAATCCAAAATCTGTCAACAAAATATTTTTTAAGATAATTTTTACTGAATTTATTTCAATAAGTTCAAATAATGCTAACAGTTCTCCACCTTGTTTATCACCTATTTTGAATTCATACCATCTAAAGAAACGTTCATTGGGTAGATTTTGTTGATCACAGATATTAAGCTGAGCGATTGTGGAAAAACGTCCAATTAAATCTGAACCATCGCCACCCTAAAATTATTAACAAATATGTGTAGACTAGTCATTCGTAAATGTTTGGGAATTTCGTTGTACACGCACTCTTTTCATACTTGCACATTTAAGATTTTATAGTATATTTCAATAAGAAAATAGTCAAAGTTGAAAACAAGAATTCACTGTGTGAATTTACTTACAACTGGTACTCTAATCCTAAATACAAGTCATAGAGAAGTAAATTCGAATCATCATCCAAACTCATAGATTATTCTGAAATTCGATGTTTATTTGTTTACCTCAGTCGAGGGCTTAAACCTAAAAGACTCTTCAACAATTCTCGAGTGCCTCGACGTTTAACTACCAGGCAGCATCCGTGAATCAACACGTTTGTCTGACTTCTGCATCAGTATTGTTGCTGATTTTGCGGAATTTTACGAAACTGTCTTAAACAGAATGAAATATCGATACTACGAAATTTCTCCTGTCAAAGAATTATCTATCTATATTGAAATGATAAATTTGAATCTATTTAACAAACTTATGATTCAAAGAAGTAAACAACTAAAAAAGTCAGTGTGAAAACAAGATTTTTTCCTACTTTCTGAAAGTATCTACTCACTTCATCATAATCATAACATTCGGCAACAACATTTCCAACAATTTCCTCTGCTGTTTCTCGAGTGCCCACATGTATCAAATTTCTGAAGGCTAATGTTATATTCCACTGTGGATTTAACGATTGCTTTATAGCCTATGTTAAAGGAAAGTGAACCTAACAAAAAAAACGTTTCAAACATAATTGTATCTCTCACCGGTGTCCTTTGTGTCTCATTCCCAACGGTAATACTTAGGAACGGATCAGATAATCCACTTGCGTCAGCAGCAATCAATGCTCTCGCTTTATAACAGTGACATCGCAATTCAAAAAATGTTCCTCCTAGAAAAGTACACATCTCGAATTATGTTTTTAAATTGATTTTTAACCATTATATCTTATAGTTTTCAATTCCGGTTGCAATGGTAATGTTGGCATATCAAAACCGGTAGGTAAGTGCTTGAATATATACGGTTCGTATTCTTCAATTCCAAGCCAAAGATACAATTGTACTTTCGCATTTGTTGATGAATTAAATCGTTGATACGTTGAACGTGGCGTCTGCAAAAGAAAATTTAGGAACGAATTTTGTTTTCTTCCAAAGAAAAGCTAAGAATGATAGCACACTTTGAGAAAAATAGTTTGTACACGACCACTGTGTAAACCTTTGTCACCTTGGCATATATTAAAAAGCAGATCTTCAGGTTGAAAACGTGCATAAGCTACTCGTTGTGAATCACATATCATCCATAAAAATATATCGGGCAAAGCTGGTTGTGCCTATTCAAAATAGAAAAGAAACTTGAAATTTTTTTTTTAAATAAATTCTATTTACATCAATAGCCATTTTACGAAATACATCAGCTATTTTATACAATTCTTTAATAGTTTCATATCGTTTTGAATCATCAAAATCAGCCGCTCTAGAAATCCAACCTTTCATGACATCAAGATAATACAGAATTTTTTTACGCCGTTTTTGATCCATATTGTTCATTTTAGTATTCGCTGTCGGACCACAACTTAGTAATTCCGATAAATTTGGATGAACAATAGGTGTATAAGACAATGCATCAGTACTCGTCTTTTGTTCACCACATCCACACGGTAATGTATGAACATAGTTTTCAATTTTTCGATATTCTTCCATGAGAATTTCATTCGATACTTTCGAATTGATTTTCATTTTCAAAGCACCGATTGTTTCATACTAAAATTAAGACGAAACAACATTATTTTGTTTTTCTTTGCAATTAACTCATGAGAAAGTAAATACCAGATATTCAGATATATGTTTTAGACGATTTGATAGTGTCATACGATAGATATAATCATGAAATATATATTTTGTAAATAATATTGGTTTTTGTAAATCAATCGGTAAGCGAAAATGATTTTTATTATTATCAATAGGTACACGTGGATACAATCGTGTCAATGATGACACAGGTTTATGATATACAGCAGCTAATTCATTTGGATTTAAATATCCACTTGGACCGATACTTAATTCAAAACAGATTGTTGAATTGCCAAATGATTTATCAATCATACTAACATCATAAATACAACCAAATAAAAGAAATGTACGTTTCATTGGAAATATATGCTGTGAAAAACAAAATCGATTCGTTGAAACAGTATCAAAATTATAAAAAATTTAAATAATATTTACTGCTTCAGGAAATGCTATACCAGTTTCTTTCTGTACGCTCATGTTTGCTGCATTTTCTTCATTGACAGGATGAGATTCAATAGCCATAAGTATTCGTCCTTTATAACAAATAGATTCGCCCATTCCTTCGTTAAGACCAGCCTGTTCTTTACTGATTGGATATTCTCTTGAACTTCCATATAAAAAAATCCATGTTGGACCTAATGTCGGTAAAAAACCGACGGCTGGATTACTTTCACTGATGAGTAAAATATCGATAAAAAATGATGAAATAACACGATCTGATTGCATAGCTGCACGATCTTTAAGAGTTATTTTCATTGTTCTTATGAGTGGTGGAAAACGTCCCATAAGATAAAGTGCTTCGCCCCAAACTGGTGTTGTACCATTACGATCTTCTGTTTTTGCTGTCATTGTATTATATGAAACTTCAACATAAGAATCAATCGGTTCCCAATTGTCCGATTGAATAATTTTCTTTGAAACAGTTGCTAAAAAATCAGTCATCATTTCAGGTAATTCACTTGCACTATAGAAAATTATTTTTAATTGCATAGGAAAAAGAATTCGAGGCATAGCTGCAGGTATTAAAGTTTTTCTAAATAAAATTTATTAATTAAAACTCAAACTAAAATAAAAATTCATACTTACGATACGTTAAATTCATCATCTTCTTGTCCTGCTTCACTAACAACATTCTTCGGAGGAGAAAAAAACGCAAACATAAAAATAAGATTGTTTGTTCGAATAAAAATCTATTTACTTTCGTTTGTGCACCACTTTGTGTAACAGATATTGAAACAAGTAAGTGGCCACATTGTGCTCCAACATTTGCTGGATTTACTAATTGAGCCCATTTGCGCTCAAATGCATGTTCTTTTTCATTGTAAACTGTTGCTACGTCTAATCGAAAAACTCCTATGGGTGCTGTATCTGTAAATTTACTGATTATTCTAATTTCATCATGAACCTTAACAGATGATAATAATAATACTATTAAAGCATTTGCTATTATTACAATGACAAAAAGCATACTTTAATAAAAATAACTTTTTCCATAAATTTGGTAGCTGGTAACGTGAAATCAAATGTAAAGAACTAAAAAGAAAATTTATTTGATAATTTGATCTTTTTTCTTTTTAAACATTATCTTACTTCACCGAAATAAGGTGAACTAGAAGATTTTTGTGTACTTGTTTGATATTTTTGATTATCAATTTGAACTACAACATATGGATTAATATTAAGACCTGGAAGATCTCGTGCCTGTACAATATGAACCATCACTTGCCATTCAGTCATTTCATATGGATCACCCGTATATCGACCCAAACTATATTCAATTTAGAAAATGAAAAATATTTTATTAAAACAAAACATTTACCTTTTTTCTATTAATTCTACATTATTTTCCTCCATCCTTTTCTGAATATTTTCTTTTAAAATTGTGCCATTTTTATCAACGTTTTGCTTTTCGTCAAATTCCGAATCACTGCATGAATCTGTATCAGCATCATCTGTACGACCGATAAGTTTCGAACGAATTTTTTTACTAGAAAATAAACAATGAAAATCTATTAATTAACTAACATTGATTTAATTAGTTACAATTGACTATCATGTTTTGAATGTAAATGTCTATATCGATGGCCACCATGTCGTCCTTCATCATCGAACATACTTTTCCAATCGACTAGCATATTATTATCTTCGTAGCCTAATCCAGCCATTTGTTGATCAATATCTGGTGGTGTATAGTAAAGTCTAAGTTGTACAGTTGTTTCTATTAAATGATTATTTGTATCACATAAATTTTCTTCTCGTAAATCAATATATTTTGTATCGATTAAACATTCGAGCATTATTTCAAAAATTGCAATTAGTTTTTTTCGTTTTTTTCTTGAATTTGATGTAAAAAATTCGATTTTTAATTTATCATCAGGCACTAGCACTGTTGCTATATTGAAACTAAACTTCTTTGGTTTGTTTTCACGTGCAATAAAACTTGCTGTGTGATTTCGAATTCGTACATTGTTCGACCAAAGATGTATACCTGAATGGGAAAATTTGAATTATAACTAAATCATTAAAATTTTATTTTATTTATGAATTTAATTTCAGGATATTAATGAAACACACATATAATTAATTTTTAAGTATAGAATGCTGACGAAACGTTTCGACTTAGCTTCTTACACGTAAACAACCCTATAGAAAAATCATCATCATAATATATGATAGCGTCCAATATTGTACCCCAGTTTACAGCAATCAAATATCAGATTGAATTCCAAATGGATAGACAAAAAGTTCATTCTTTCTTTTTTTTATATTAATTCATTATTTTCTCATTTCCTATATATGTATTAGATTATAATTAATAGATACCTCGAAATGTTACTTTAGCACAAAGTAACGGTATATCTTCTTCAGGAATAAATTTTATTGCTGGTTTATCAAATGTTGATTGATCATCATTTTCATCAATAATATCCATTTTAGAAGTCGAACCATCAAGTTTAGAAACGTTAAATAAAAATATTGTCAATGCCATTTTACTTTGTGTATGAGTATCTAAAGTAAACGGTATTGATAGATGTTACTTTTCAGTTGATACAAACAACGAGTAATATTTCAATGAATAATATCAGATATGAAACTAAAATTTGGAAATGATAAATGAATTGAAAGGTGTATGTGTAGGCAGTTTATATGTACACTGAAAAACACACATATATATATAACGACTATTTGATTGAAAATTGTAAGCGAAACCAATAGGAAATATATGTTTTGTCGTTCTCTGTGCTCTATTAGGTTTCTTATACTTCATTATTTTAATTATCATAGTGTCATACTATATCATGCCTACCCAAGTTTCTACACAAAGGAAAAACAGAACTTTTATATCGATATGTTTTATTATGATAAGAGTACTGCATGATTACGAAGTCATTGAAGGCAGATGTTTATTTGAAGAAACGTTCGAAAGATGAATATTATGAAAATACTAAAGCTCAATGCAAGTTTTTTTCAATGCAATCATACATTTGTTTGACTTATTTTCTCAAATTGCTATGCATGAATGATTTTGCGCAAGCCAGTTTGAAAACAAAAATATCTAAGCAATGTATTGATTATAAGCACCTCTCTTTTACTGATTCCTTTCGTTACAAACCAGATGTTTCAATGATTCGACTTACGCTAGTTCACCTGTTGACCAAATTTTGAATACATTTCAACATTTCAAAACATGTTACTTGATTCCATTAAACTATTTTTTAACAACTCAACGAAATTCTGCTACAGATGACAAGCACAAGAAGTAGCGTCACTGTCATATCTCGGTGTAGAAGTTCACTACGCTACTTCATGATAAAACTTGCGACAATTTCACACAGAAAACGAAACCATATACGAGAGAGCATATAGTGAACATAGAACTCTTATCGATCGTAAAGGCAGATTTTTCAGTCATATTGTGAGTGTTTGCGTTCAAAGCATTGAACGAATAGAAAAAGCACATCGTCTAGTTATCGGCATAGACACTATGTTAAAAAAATTATCAACAGTAGCAGTACGGAACATAGTTCACCTGCTGCATCATTATGATAATAGTTTTCGAAATTGTATTATTGTTAATTGTGTCAGGTTCGGTTTCGAATAATGAGGAACTATGACTAAAACACCGAGAAAAATTTACCTATCTAAAGTCGATGATGGAAAGCACTCTATTATAAGAGATTGATGTATATTGAAGATGTACTAGCGTTATTTCCTCCACACGATGATTCTGACTGTCTTAAACTGCTTCTTGAACTACCTAAGCCGAATCAGAAACAGAGATAAAAATCATAAATAGTGTCAAGGTTGCGTACTGGTTGTATAGAATCTTGTTTTCGAGGTTTTCAGTCTTCTCCTCACTTTCCTTAATCATCAGAAGCAAAATTTATCTATTTACATAAAATACGTAGTGTTTAATATTTCAGCGAGATAAACCTGAATAAAAGAATAAATATTTATTTTAAATTAAATACTTCCAATGTAACCGCGATACAGAGAGTTTATGTGTTTTAACATAACTTCAGTAAAAACCCGCGTATAGACGCAACAAAAATCTTTTGAGAAATGCGTCTACATACGATTTCGTATGAAATTAACGTCTGTTTACCGGTCTTGGAAACTATTTTAGCGCATTCAGACGTGCTTTTGTAAGTAAATCATATCTAGAAGTCAGTTAAATTTCACTTGAGCTGCATCTACATGCGTTCGATAGCTATGATTTACACGTAGACGAAACAGGATCCAGGCACATTTGAGTCAAAACAAAATTACACGAGTTACTGCGAGATATATCATTGAGATAAATCGACATAAAAAAAAACGAATACATTTATTTTAATAAATACTGTTGGAAATTTCACTATTTTGAATATATGTTCACGTTCGTCTTAAACAGAGCTTTACAAAACGAAAGATAGTTTTTAGCTCTTTATCCCCTAGAAACTGACTTTCAAGTTCATAAATCACTGAATAATAATTTTCATTATATCATCGACAAACAAACTACAATAGTATAATATTTTCAAAGTAGCTGTGGGCAAAAAACACGATGAAATCAATAAAAATATATTTGAAAGTTCGTCAAATATTCATTGTCAATTAGTTAAAGTAGGTTTCATATTGTACATCATTGACAAGAAAAATGGTGTGTCTGGCAAAGTTCGTTGATACAAGAGCTTCACGTAAAGTATAAGCGCATTTAACGTTCAGACAAATCGTAGAGCGACATTTTAAATTTTCTCGTTCGTAGAACTCGATGAAAACTCAACATTTTGCCGCAAAATTTTAATCATTGCTTTAGCTCAGAGTACAGTAATACCTCAAAAACTGAAATGAAAAACTTTCTTCGTTCATGAGAAAATTAAATTTTACTGATAAATTGTAAGGCGACATTTTCATGATATAGGGATGTAGAGCGATATGAAAATCATGGAAATTTCAGTTGAACAGATTTTATTTCAACATATTGCATTGAGTATCGAATGAAGTACCAAGTGAAAGTATTTATGACATAAAATGATTTTACTGGGAAACTATTTATAGGAGTTGTCAGTATACCCAGTTTATAGGGAAAATGCATGTATTACATAGAAATTGACTGTAAAATGGTGAATTTCGACCAACGGACATGGACGTCTAGGGAAAATATCATTTTTAAGCGTATTCTACATTACTCTTTTAAATAGAATAGTTACTTTTCCATTATGATTAACTTTATTTTCTTCGACTTTTTAACCACAAACGGTACAAATGACGCGCTCTTCACTCATACATCTGATATTCTTGTTGAATGTGTGCTTCAATTCCATTTTACTCATGATAATACCTATAGATTGCTAAGGTAGCAGTATATGATATATTTATTGGCATAACTGAGAGATATCCATCAAATAAGATGCAATTCATCAATGTCATATCATTTCAAATGAATCTATTGCTTAAAATTTGAGTTTTGCAGCAGTTTGCAACAGTATAAGATATTGTATACACAACTAGCTGATAGCGTTGTATAAAATAGTTTCAACGGTTTTGAAGAAAAAAATCATTAATTCAGGTCATAAGTCATGGTAAAAAAAAATTGTGCTCGAAAATCTATATTGAGCATATTATATAGCACTAAAAGTCAGCCAATCGAGAAAACAATAAATGTATATGTTGGAAACAATGGCAATTGTCAATCGTATTACTATTAAATAAGAAAATACTATTGATACGAGGGAAATTTATGCACTGATTTATTCAATACTAAAAAACTACTATATGGATGTGTCAGGTTCAATTTGTAAGTATAAATTCAAAACAATAAAGAGTTAAAGACAGTATTTTTGATCACATAAGTTAAAAGATTCGATCAAATTATTGGTATCTTTACAAAATTCAGCAAGTAATAGTGGGATTACTCGTTTACCGTGCTCTAATTTTCATTTAATATATGCATGATCTGTTCCATATCCGATATCGTGAACGAAAAGCTCTAGCTTTAGCTATGTAACTTATACATAAACTAATCCAATAGATATGTGAAAATAGTGTCATTCGACTGAGAGAGAAGTAGAAAAATCAAGTCATTTACTTATATGAGATTTATGTAACTAAAAGTTGATGCAGTTCACTAAATATCCATGTTTTGTTTTCGTGATCAATTAAACCTAAGTTCAAGTTGGTATGTTGAACATAGTATTCCGATTCAGCGGTTTATCTCATAAAGTTGTTTCACTATTTGACTAAGTCCATGAATGAAATTCTTTTTTTCTTCAAAAACGTTGAAAACTATTGAAAAATGTTCTATATAACGTTATCAGCTAGTTGAGTATACAAGATCTTATACGGTTGCAAACTGCTGCAAAACTCAATTTTTCACTTGAATATAGACAAAGGAAGGATGGCTGAGAAAATGGCTCATTTAACTAATAGTTATTTTCGAAAGTAGAAAACCAGTATTTACTGGACCAGTAGACCCGTATAATACTGGTACCGGTGCATCCCTAATCACATGCCAATCATATATTTTAAGCCAAGCATACCGAATAATATATATTTTATAAATAGTATATGATTAACAATGAATCGACAACTAGAATATATATATATATATATACCTCATTCAATAGAAATAAATTAGATTTATCAATCGATGTATGTATTAGCGTTGGAAAACAAGGGAACTCAAATAAATAAAAAGGAAAATACTTGATACAAGCTCACCTGTTGAGTTTTCCCGCTCCTAGGATAGACCATATAACACAGAAAATATTGAATTATACATCATTCGATAGAGTAAGATCAGATAAAGTCCTCCCCCCCCCCAATAATAGACGGCCACCCTATATTAGAAGGCCGCCCACTGTATAAGGCCATGTTGCGACAAAACTTCAAGCGCTCTATTAGAAGGCCATACACTAATTAATTAATTAATTAATTACAAAAATGCAGAATTTTTAATAAATATTAATAAATATTTATGCAAAATAACCGATTTTCCAGTGTTTTTTTTGCGAAATCTTTCCTCCCCTATCGTAAATAGTATAGTTTTTT
>OENM01000563.1:0-16122 GCA_900239745.1 Rotaria magnacalcarata
TCGTATGATCTTGTAAGATCATACAAGATCAGATTCAGATTCTTATCAGATCTTAGTATCTGATTGTTTGTCCTGGGTTTAAGATTTAAGTATGAAATCGTACAAGATCTTATACGATTATCGCACGATCTCTTACGTTCATATAAGATCATGCAGTAAGTTCCAATATGCTCTTGTATGAAACATATAAGATCTTACAGCCAGATTGTTTGACCTGGGTAGCTTACCAATATTGTGCTCAGACTATAGACGGCTTAATAGACTACATGTCAAAACTAGGAATGTATTGTTTCATTTTTAATCACCTCCTATGGTATAGTTGCAATAGCATATCTTGTTCTACCAGATATTTTCAAATAACTACATAATTCAAGAATTTGCTTTACAACGAGTGGTAGAAGAAAATCACAGACCAATTAAGATTACATTTTATTATGAGAGAAATAATTTCAAACACAGATTTTATGATAGTAACATTGAAATAAAGTAACGTTTATTGTTGATTTACTATAGCATGTAGTAAGTAATCATTTTTTTTGCAATAACTCCTTATATCGAGAATCTCCATTTAGAGTGAAATTAAAATTCTCGGATCGTTCTCCTAGAAAAAAATACCTCTATGTTGTAGAAGGTTTATCTAGTGACCTAGTCGTTTATACTTTTGTGTTCAAATGTATATTTTTGTTTTACTCTCACGCATAGTGGTAATCGATTCTTCATTCATCGTCTTTTCATTTTGTATTCACACATAAGTACCTTGCCATTTTTCTTCTTTGTTAATTTATCATATTTCTTTTGTATTCTCGGCTAAGAGCTGAGATGGTCGGTAGATCAGTTCATCAAACAAGTGACTGAGTAAAAGTCAGTGTTTAAATTTTTAGTGTTTTCATCAAAATCTTCTATTCTAGTATGACGAAACTCAGTTATATGCAAAGAATGATCTTACTAAGAAAGTCTGCCTGTTTATTCATTCCTGAGAGCAATGATCATTTTTTTTTCTTCATTTCAGTAGACATGATAAAGAAAATGAATATCCATAGTAAAAAATAAATATCATCAAGATGTTTCGAAACTGATTTTGATTTTATTTCTACTTTCAGGATTAACGAAGTCGAAAAGATAGAAGAGAAATGTTTAAACAAAAAATCGAATCATCATTTGAGAATTTATTATTAAGGTTTTATTACAGTCTTATCTGAAGCAAGTATAATATATATATATATATATATACACGTTGAAATCCATTTTACCATTCGACTTCATAAGAGCATAATCAGAAGAAGTTGAGAAGGATTCATAATGAGTGCAAGACTAAAGATTTTCTCAACTTAATCTAGAAAATGAATATCAGGATTGAGCTTCTTAAAAGTCGTATTGTTTCATTATACATCTACACATGCTACTAAATAAGTAGCTAGTAATTTGCTAACGAGATCACAAATTCTTCACCTTGACAAATGTACCACAATAGAAGATGTATGTTTATGTATTTAACTCCAACGAATAAGCATATTCGTTTAAATCTGTTTCAATTAAAAAAATTCTACTGTATTGCTTTTCTTTTCCTTGTTAAATAATTATATGCTGTCGTTTTATTTCTAACTAATAGAATCAGAAATGTTTCATAGCTCATCCAGTATTTAATCGGTGGAAGTTGCGTTTTCGAATGGTCTAATATAAATACTGTACAAAAAAAATGTTCCACAAAGTTATTTCTTGCTCATTATTAATTATATTGTTATGAATTACATAGTGAAAATTAGTTTCAAGAAAAAAAATACAAAATATTTCTTCAAAGCATTATGTTTTATGTTTATTTTTGCATGGTTTTTAATTATATCATCTTTTGTGTTTTCTGATAAATCATCGAATTACTCAAGCTCATTCATTAGTAATGTTCCTCAATCAGTTCGAATTCCTAATAGCGTTTATAGTTTATCGCAATTCATCGTAAATAATAAAATCAATGTGTCGATCATTCCAATTGAAATAATTGATCCAAATTTAGATGTCTTAAGTGTACGTGTAAGTCGATTACGTTTAAGTGGTTCAACAACATTCATTATTACAAAACAAAATGAAATATTAAATTCAAATTTTTAGTGTTTATTTGATGATGCATCGATTACTCCCATGTATACATTCGTTATTAAAATATCAAACAGAACAACTTTGTTTTTTGAATGTTTACTTCCAGATTCAATTATTCGACGTCTATTTTATAATCGAACAATAGGTCAATAAATAAAAATCGTTCTTTCTACATCAACAAAAGTTCTCGTTCAAGGTTTTCTTGATATTTCATGATCATCTTGGGCAGAAGACAATGAACAGTCACTAACTTTATGTACTATCTCATCATAAAATAATTTAACATATTTTATTCAATGGATTGAATTTCATCGTTTAATTGGTATTAGTAAATTTGTTGTTTATAATATTTCAAATATGAATCATCAAGTTTATTCTATAATTAATCTCTATGAAGAAGAATATTATCGCTTAATTGATATTATCAAATGAAAGCATTCTGTTGATGAAATTCAATATGATTGCTTTTTACATTATGGAGATATTTCAGAATGGATTGCGTTCATTAATTTAAATGAATATTTAATCCACCAGTTCCTGATGAAACTCTTCCCAGATTGTTAAATGAAGAATATGGTAGAAATTTTCAAGTTTCTATTATGTTAGAGAATCAAGAATTCTGTTCTTTTTTAAATAAAAATGAAACGGTATAAGAAGAACGAATAGGGAAATATAGACAAAGAATAGAGGGCAAATAGTCATAAACATGGAGGAAATTAGTTTAAAAAATACAAGTATAACAAACAGAAACACAATTTCGCTCATACAAGTTATCATTTTTCTATACATTTCACGCATTTTAGGGTGGTAAGATATAATATTTGTATGCAAACATGTAGGTGAGAGTGAATGAGCGTTTATAGAATCCATATTGTTCTTTTTGTATAAAAAAAATCAGCTAGATCAATTTTGGTATGTTTTGCTCTACCCAGGAGAATGAATCCTAGCCTAGGATCCGATGAGTTCCGATCGGTTCCTATTGGAATCCGACGGAGTTCTTCGGAAGGCGCAAGAAAACTATCGAATTATCGTCGGATTCCTGGCTCCGGAATCGATATCGGATCCTAGTATCGGAAACTGATAAAATCCGACATCAACCGTCAATCGGAACCGAAATGCTTCCCCAGGTCGAACTCACCCCATCGGATCCGATGGGAATGCGTCGGAAGTCGTCGGAATCCTTGGTATTGGATTCCGACAGGAAGTTGTCGGGTGTCGGATTTTTAGGGTTCCGACAGAATCCGGATCATTCAGGCATTTTCCGACATCCGACAACTTCCTGTCGGAATCCAATACCAAGGATTCCGCCAACTTCCGACGAATTCCCATCGGATCCAATAAAATCCGATGCTTTTCCGCTAGGATCCGACAGGATCCGACTATCGGATTGTTCGTCCTGGGTCGGATTTCATTGGTTCCGACAATCGAATATCATTGGAAATACGACTGTCCCATAGAACCAGATGGGATTCGGTATCGGATTGATTCACCTGGATTTCAGTTAGCGTTATATATTCTTTTTCTCTCACATTATTATACTCAGTTATCAGCGAGACAGCAACATGATGGTATGACAACAGAACGGAGCAAAAGGGTAATCTCCATCCGATGGAGTCGAACCAACGTCTTCTGCTTCCGGGCAGCTGTACTACCACTATACTAGAAAGGAGCGTGTATTATTCGTTTGTTCCGTGTTACGATCGAAGGGGAACACTTCGGTCGTAACAGTTAGTCTTTTCAGAAATTTATTATTTTTTCTTAGACCCATTGGATGGTACCAATTTTTGTCGGGTGATTTTGAAATTATACAAGATATGAAGGTTTGTTGGAATTGTGTAGCTTCATGGGCTTGATCGAGATGGGCATTGAACTTTTGCCTATAGTCATATAGATAGTCACTCAGTGTTAATTCTTTACTTACGATATATACTGTGACATCGTCCCATTTATGCAGATTGTATATTATAGAGAATCAAAAATTCTGTTCTAATATTCAATATTCATTGACAGAAAAAAAATCCTAATCGAACGCTACATATCACGGTCTATAGTTTCAAATAATCTGGTCAAATATTTGTATCAACCTCGTGGTATTAACTTTTTATCGATTCATCAAGATCACCTAGAAGTAAAATCCAATGATCAAATGAAGAAACCCATCGTGCTCGCACAATATCCAATCATCGGACATGATAAAACCCTTTTAAATTGTGTATTAGGTAAATTTGTAATAGATACAACGATCCGAGAACGATTTAGTAAACGCTTAGTTGATGAAATCGATATATCATCATCATCGATGTTAAATTACGTGTAAAAAACAAACACTCTTATAGATTCCTTATTTAAGTAAAACAAAACAAATAGTGACATCACAGTGAACAGTATTCATTTAGCAACCACTTGTTTTCTTTCTTAATGTATGATCATCAACGAGCAGATACATCTTATTCTTCTTCTTTACTAGAAACGTGCGAATGGTCGATCGTGTAAAGTAGGTTATACCTGTTTACTTCTGTATGATGTAGTTTTCAATATTTACAATTATATTGAGCTTATATGAATATGACGATTGGTTGTTAAACGATGTTTCTACAACAATATAAGTTGGTGAAAAATGATCAGTAAAAGACATTATTTGATTTTGCCGATACTATTCACTGGACTCAATATTGTATATCTCTTTTTAAATTAATCGATTAGAAAGAAAATAAAGATGAATCATTGAATGTTTTTCTCAAATGATCGAATCTGTAAGTGATGTATGCAAGTGTTAACTGGAACACTTTATATTCTCTAAAATGATTGTATCATGACATTTGCGAGTATGTTCAAAATTCTTCATGAAAACATGTGATTTATATACAGTTGATAATTACACGATAGATATCGATCGATAGAAAAATCTTATTTAAAAACTATATTTAGCCAACTTATAATTGTGTGAATAAAAAAATACTTAAAGTAAGAATTCATTATGCATCATTCTGTATTCTCAGTTTTTCAATGAAACTTACAAACCTAGTAACTAAACATGATATTCTTGCACGTGTTTCAATAAACATTAATATCAAGGTAAAATAAATGTTGAACGTTGATATTTTCTAGACGGTTTGCAATTTTGTTTAACATGACTAGAATAGCTACTCATTACATATGATTTATGTTATACTTTATACATATAATTTATTTTTCTTTGTATGATGCAGTCACTTCTATCACACCAACGCCTCCATAGTATTTGCATGACATTGAAGTAAAAAAATTTCCTTTCTTTTTGTTATCAAATGTGATATTATCAAAAAATAAAATAAGAACGAGTAAAAACATACTAGTTATAATTATTACTCATACAGGTAAATGCAAGTATGGTAATGTATTCACTGACTATTGCTTATTATGCTTTTTTCGTTTATCGTTCTACCACGTTCGTCATCTTTGGTCTTCTATCTTTTATTCATGGTCACACACAGTAGGAAGACACGCATGCATTCGCAGGAAACAATTTTCATATAATTAGTAACTGAAATCAAGAATAAGTATTGTACGAGTCGAAAATGTTTGCTTCTCAATATCCGCCACCAGTAAATCAACCAAGAATAACAGGTCAACATCATCACAGAGAAACTATTTGGAGAATTCTTCTTGATATAATTAGTCTTATAATATGTAGGTGTTATGTTTAGTTTCTTTTTTTTATTGATAATTTAACGTTTAACTATTTTCTTCTAGTAATTGCTATAACAGTTATTACACATTTTGTTGCAAAACCATTTACACGTGGTTTTTTCTGTTCGGATACATCAATACAATATCCAAACCAAGATAATACAATACCAACTTCTGCTGCTGTTATTTTATCAATAGGTCTTCCAATTATTTGGGTATGATTTATACCTATATACATATTTATTTATGCAATTAATAAATCAAAACATGAAATATATATATGGTCTTTAGATGTGGATCACAGAAATTTGTAAACAAATTTATTTTAAAATATATGAGAAACAAATGTATGTGACTTATGTAGAAATATCTTACGTACGAACAATATTTGTATATCCATTAATTCGTAATTTATATATGCTCACGAGTAAGACAGACTATCTTATAAGTCCTATAAATTATCTTGTTGAATTTAGTTATATTTTTCTATGGTTATCTTGCAACTTGGGTTTTAACTGAAATTGCAAAGAATTTTGTTGGTGAATTACGCCCCAATTTTCTAGCCGTATGCCAACCGACTTACAATTGTTCAGCTGTCACATCATTAAGTCAATTTCATAGTTATCTTCAATACGGAAGTAACTATACATGTCAGAATACAGATGACTCAGCAGTACGAGATGCACGGTAAATAAGTAATCATTTTTTTTAACTATTACAATAATTTATATGTGATAAGGCATGCCAATAGAGTTGAGCTATTTTTATTCTAAAGGCTATTGACATGCACGATTCTTATTTTAGATATGATCATGAAAAATAGACTCGTTTAATACTGTATGTCCTAAAACGTCTGTATAACAACATATGTATTGATTTTTTTCTATCGATTTCGATCTTGATTATTAATTATATTGGTAAATAGATACTGAAATTGTTTTCTTATTTTCATTTAGTCGAGCCTTCTTTAGTGGACATGCTTCTGCCATATTTTGTAAGGTCTATATTTAAATCTTTCTTTTTTAATTCGTTCCTATAAAACATAGATGGTTTCGTTTGGTTGATAATGTATATTCATGTATCATGGTCATGGCGTCATCTTGGCATTGTGGGCCATTTATTTCAAGTTGGTATTGCTATACTTGCATTTTATATTGGTAATCGCAAAAACACGTTTTTCTTTCTCTCATATTATTATCTGTGTTGTTATATGTAATAGCTTACACGCGTATTAGTGATTATCAACATCATTGGCATGATGTATTAGTGGGCATTATTGTCGGTTCTTTTATAGCATTTTTCACATTTAAATTTATTCTGAATTGGCGTCGTTATACTCCTCAATTTCTTCCTTATATAGTAAGTTCATCACCAAGAACATCAACAGTATTTCAACCAGGCCATGGTGATTTTACTTTCTCGAATTCATACAATGTACGCGGAACGAGTCGCTATTTTTACTAAAATAAAAGCTCATCTTTCTATTGCTTTACTTCTATTTTTGCTCTATATTCACGATTTAAAACAAAGTGATCTCTTATGTATTTATAGATTGATTTTATAAATAAGAACAACTATATTCTTTCTAATGAATAAAAGCAATTCAGTACGTCGTTTTTCACCTCCCAAACAACAACAGCAACATCTTAATGACTCTACAACAGCAATGATATGGATTCAAAAACCTCCGGTTGCTGTACGAAGGTATCATTTTTTACCTATTCAGCAAAGTCTTCTACATGTAATTATATAAATGAAAGTTTGCAGATTGATAGTGACTAGTTTGAAAAACGAAGATGAGTAGCACTAGGACTATCTAATATATTTCGATGAATACACATATCGAAAACATATTTTAGAAGTCAACTATTTTCGAAGAAAATGTTGCGTGTACACTTTAAAGTGAGATTTTTATAACTTCTTAACCACACGGTACAGATATTAATAACTTCATCGTTCCGTCAAGTAAAGTCTATATTAATGCAGCTGTTATTTCTTCTTTTTCTCTTCATCATCACAGACAATTTAAAAAAAAGCAAGACCTCACCATTAAAGACGTTAATAGCTCGCAAGTGCTATAATTACATGGTACTAATGACCAGTGTAGATCACTAGGACAGATCTAAGAAAACGATCTATGTTATCAGTACAAATACTAGCAACATAATAGCCCCCGTGACATAGCTTAGTAACTAAGTAATACTTCAATTACAGATCTTAATAGTAAGATTCATTTTCATGAAAGATTTTTCATCTAAGCTATTTTACATTAACTGAATGAGACTAAATAAGACATATATATGTTCCAAATTTTAGTCTCAAAGGGACTGTGATTAAAAGTTTGTTTTATTCGAACATATTTCTATTCGTAGATACTTCGTAGTCATATTCATGTATAAATTTTTATCTTTTACATTTTAGTCTTCAATCTACAACACAAGAAATTTCGTTATTAAAACTGATTTTCGATGGCTTTTCAATTTTACTAGGTTTTCTCTATTTTTTGTTTGTGTTGATGTTATTAGTTTCTCTGTGATAAACAGTATTTTCGCCATGGTTAATTTTTAAATATTTGGTAAAACCAATTCGACGATCTTTTCTCTGTTCGGATTTAAATTTATATCATCCAAAACCAATAAAAGCAGCTGTTCCCACATGGCTTCTTGCTATATATGCTGTTGTTTTACCAGTGATTATTGTAGATAGATTATTTCGTTTGATAAAGGATTAGTTATTATTCGATTTATTTAGATACTCTGCTCGGAAGGTGTACGTTGGTACTATTTAGTTAGTAAGAGAGCAGCACCTATGATTTATAAAATTCAAATTTGTTCGACCATTTATAATATCTCACAATGGATAGGAAATCTTTATATTAGTCTTGGTATGTTTTTTTGTTCGTATTGTCAAAAACATTTATAGGAAATCTTCTTTTTTTTATAATTTAGTCGTCTTTGCATGTGCTCACGGTGTTAATTCCTTTTTAACAAATGTTGGCAAAGTTTCTGTTGGTCGTCTTCGTCCACATTTTATTCCATCATGTTTCGATAAATTTGATTATACAGATTTTTGTATCGATCCTAATCGATGGATTTCTAACTATACGTGTATCGGAGAATCAAGTACTGTTCTTAAAGAAAAAGATGGAGCTTATGATATTCGGTAAGTTCTATAACTATGTTATCAATTATGAAATAGTCAACTATTCTGGAAGGAATTTTTTTACGATGACTTCTATGGTGACTTTTGTTTTGTTTCTTTATGATTTGAAAATATTGAATTATTTACCTGTAATAAAAAATATTGTATAGATCAAATTCTTATGTACTTAAAAATATTTGTTTTCTATTAGACAATCGTTTCCATCAGGTCATGCATCAACAGCATTTTGTGGTTTAATGTTTTTGGCTGTAAGTTGTTTTTCTTCTTCACATGACTCTAGTTTTCCATTCGTTTCATTTTCAGCTTTATATTCATAAAGTTTGGAGATATCGCAATATTGGTTTATTCGCATATGTTTTGGAAATGAACTGCTTTGCTTTCGCTGCATATATTAGTTTGTTATTAGTGATCATCAATCAGATAAAAATAAAAATTGTGGTTTTTATTCTAGGTATTACACGTGTGACGGATCATCGACATCATCCTACAGACGTTCTCAGTGGAGCTATTTTAGGAAGTGTTATTGCAATTATTGCTGTAAGAATGCATTTATTGTGTTTATTTTTCCTTTCAAATTTATGTATTTTATTAAATTTTTAGTTTCGCTATATGATTAAGTCATTTAAACAATCAATTTTATCACAATTTGGTGATGAACAAAGAAATGAAGCAGTAGGGAATGATAACATGCTATGAATTACGCATTATTCTATTAAATGCAAATATATTTACTGATACATGTCGCAGTATAATTATTGTGCATTTATCACGAGACTACTAGTCTTTTTCATAGCTATAAAAAGCATAATAATGCGTAGTTAACATCAAATGTCGATTATGATTGCTATATGAAAGACAGATTTTTTGTTGAAAACAATAAGTGTATTTTTTAATAAAATTAAGAAATGAAAATGTTACGATGAAAAAGAAAAGAAAACAAATAATTTATAAATATATGCATAAAAAATGATTAATGTCACTTCGGAAGAAAGAATAAATCAATTAAAAGAATACTTTCCAGTTGTAATTATTCAAAAAGAAATGTTAATAAAAAAATTCTTAGGAAGCTATCTAATAGTTTATGGAGCGTATCTTAAATAATATTGTGAATATATATATGGTATGGTAATACATCGAGAAGAAAAAAGAATAATGCATTTTCATCAGTGAATATTCGATTTTATGGAAAAGGGCGAAAATCTTTCTGACTTTAATCATGACTATGTAAATTTTGGTATTTTCTCTCTTCCATTTTAATCGGGATATATTTTGAATTGTTTAGGAAATATTCAATTTGTAGAGTAAATGACATTGACAGATTGCCACTAAATAACTCAAGCGCATACTCAATTAACTGAAGCCTAACTGAGCTGCTTCAATCGAAGAATTAATGTTTAAAAGGGGTTTAGCTGAATATTTATTTCTTAGACAAATATCAACAGACAATCGTTAGTAAAGACAAATAAGAATCATTTAAAGAGCTCAATGATTGCCATAATATGTAATTAACTGGTTGTTGAAAGCATAAACATTCATCAATATTGCCTATACACAAATTAGCATACGAATGTTGATGTTTTTTTTCTTCAATATTTTGAACAAGATCATGACCGCTTCATGTACTAACAATTGATATACATCAGTACTAGAATTCTTTATTTTCTTCTATGGTCTAATGGAACTAAGTAGTAGGCGTACAACACTGATTTTAAATTACACTTTGTTGATACTCTAGTACTCACTTGTGCCAGACAGTCATGCAAATTTGGTTGTACTATATGCTCATACAGAGAGAACAATCTAGTTGTTCTCGAATACTCAATAGAACGGCAATGCGTAAATGAATAAACTGTACGGTTCAAATGATCATAATCGTTCATACTACTAGAAAAGAAATAGCATTACTTTTTCGATCGATCTCGGTGATAATAATGATGGTAATCTTGAAGTTAACTGAAATTTTCTTTTGTACTTGACATGAAAGGGAATTATCATGTCTCATATGCAAGATGTAATTATAATGAATGTTTGTATTTTTCTTTTTGAAAGAAAAAGAAATAAAATGAATATCTTACTAATGTAAGGTATCGTAAATAAATTTTACTAGAAATTTTTTGACGTTGCATTAGAATCTATTAGCAAAACTGTATGAATTCAATCTTTCTTGTTTACTGTTCTTTTTTATCTTTCAGAACCGACAGTAAACATATTCATTATTTTTAATGGTCAGTGTAATAGATAGTCTATTGATGGAAAGAAAACTATTTCATCACATTAATTAAACAGAATACAAACAAAAGATTTCTAATTTTTACAAAAACAAAATCGCTAATATAATTTAATAGATAAATTAATTAACTAATTAGTAAATTAGCGAACTTCTTCATGCTTTTTTTCTTATCTATTAACTTTTATTCAATGCTGTCAATCATCAAGCATATTTTCTATCGTTTACATGCAGATTTTCTATTTAATTATCATCATCCGTTACATGCGTAAGACAAATGTTAGTTTTTTAAACACACTAGACGATCAAATGAGAAGAAAAACGTAGTAAAGTGACTTGCGCATTGTTTAATAATGACCTTCTCTACTATTGGATAATAAATAATAATTGAAAGTGTTTATACGCGTCATGGTATTCTTATCATCATCTTTTACGTTTTTTTTTCTATTTGTCTTTGTTTCTCCGTCGTTTGACAAATGTAATAATAGTTTCCTTTTTCCCTCAATACTTTATTTGACATGGTTCATAGGCAGAGTTACTCCCTCTCTCTGTCTCTCTTTCTTATTCTTTCTCTTAGCATCGTGACTGACAGTCTGCAAGCTCATTTTTTTCTGGCTCAACCGATCGTCTTCATTTTTTTTCTTCTCAAGTAAACCACAAAATTTGTAGCTTCCAAGAAAAAAAAAATGCATTCTTCGTATTTTTTTCTACTCTTCGCACGTCTTCACGTTGTCGTCCTTTCGCTTCTTTCTTTCTTTTCTCTTACTACTCTTACTGTTGGTTCGCTTCTTCTTATCATCATCCATGAATAACGCTCAGTAGTACTACACACATATTCGTACGTGTTCGGGGTACACATGCATCTGTCTGACTGTCTGCCAGTCTGTTCGTCTATCAGCATCTTATAAATTCATCCGAGCACAAATACTCTAGGCAAATTATTTCCACTAGGTATGACCTTACACCTGCACATAAGTCATTTTTAAACAATTTATTTCATATATACGTCATATGTTCATCGTATGTTTTTCTTTTTGAATCTTATACATCTTGTAGTGAAACCTTTTGAAGATACATAAGTTAAGTATAATAGAAAAGACATTGGGATCGACTAAAATAAGTTTCTTTTCTCCTTTGTACTATATTTATCCTACATCAAGCATTGATTTAGAGAAATGATTATAAGGTTTTCTTTTCGAGAGTAGATGATGGCCGTGATGCATGAAAACATATATACATGAGTGTATGTGTAAGTTTTTATCTATTTTAATGCAAGATTATGGTAATAGGTGTACGTGCGTGTGTGAAGATGACGATAAACAATCTTACGATTGCACGAAGGACGTATACTTAATACGATATATTCATATTGTGATTTTAACCTACGATTTATCTTAGTTTCATTATTAAGATAAAGAACAAATAATATCATTGTAATTATCAAAAAAGATATTCATAAGACAGACAAGCGCTTTTCAATTAGACTCCTCAATTTATAAACTATTACCAATTGTTAACAACGACACTATTTTTTTCTTTACCTTGAGACAAAATCTTCGAGCATCTATTTGATAACTATAACTGTTCTTTTTTTCCTTACTTCAATTAAAATCAATCGCAATAGGGAAAAAGTAAAAGTAAAATAGAAACGCTTGTGTTTATAGATATTGTTTTGCTTTAATAAATTTCACCATGTTTTCAAGTGTTTATTCATCATTTTCTCAAGGACAAACGATATCAATTATATTGAAATAATATAGCTTCTATGGTTATGTGCAGCGTCTAATATTGAGGTTGGATGTTACTATACATGTGAACATCATCGTACTTCTATTCCCACATTGACATATTCTCATATATATGTATAGAAGTCAACATTATTGACTCATTTTCTCACAATATTAGTATGTTGAGGTTGAATATCGACAATAGGTCTATGCTTTTGGATGTAAACACAGAGAGACACACACGTATAATACTGTCAAATGAATCATGATAAGTTCAATAGACACTAATGAACGCCTAGCTATTCATATGAAGTAACAGCAACTAGTTTTAATGAAGTCTACCTTGAAATGTGCACGACATAAGGAGAAGGAAACGACAAATTTCCTGCAAGAAAATGAGAGAGAACCTGCCATTGTACATAGACATCCACATATATCGACGTATACGATGAATATGATGAAGTAATATATCGAACAAACCCTTAAATTTTTATCGATTTAACATGAGTGTAATAATCAAAAACCTTTTTTTTATCATTAGACATTATTTAAAAAAACAATTATGAAATGAATCAGAAAAAAAAATAACTACGAAAATGATCATGTAATAAGAATAATACAACACAAATATACAAAACTGCTATCGATTCCATTAGTTCCATTTAAAGATGATGATAACGCTAATAGGAATGGTTTTGTTAAGAAGCATCTATATAAATTTTGTATACATATACATGCATTTATACGCATAGGTAGAAGGCTCTTGAGGGTCCGACGAACAGACATCTCAATTCTTTTCTTTGTTACCACCTTACTACTCATTGCCGTTAGGCTAGTCATACATTTATACACTCTTTTCTTTCCTCTCATTTTTCTTTTATTTAATGTAGAAAAGACAACAAAGTGAAAAAGTGTGATGTCTACTAATATAAATATCTAAAAAAATAAAAGTAAAATTGGAAAATGAATAGTAATATTTATTTTTCTCTGCGGTTATAGATTGCATGCTCCGTTTAATAAACTCTTATGTGGTCTATAGTTCTTAAGGCTATGTAACACATATTGTACTTGCGTAATCGTATGTGTCCCAGGAGAAGAAATCTCCTACTTCCAAATGCAATCTTAGTATTTATTAGTTTACTCTTATATACATACGGAGATGTTGAATGCATGCAAATAAGTCTTCTAGGCTTGAAAAATATAATTGAGGTGAAGAAAATGTTTTGGATATAGAAATTTTCAAGCGACAATTCGTCATTTTGTTTTATATTAAATGAGTTCATTTTTCTTCAGACGATTGCATTTTGAAGAAGTCTTGCTTTTCGATATTCATAGAGCACAGATCAAGTCTATGCTTAGAATTCATTAAACCAAACATAATAATAGTTATGGAAGAGTTGTAGGACGAAGCGGAAGGACGTACGTTCATTGTTTGCTTATTGCATTGATTATAAACTCGATATCTTTTAACCTTCGAATTAAATCTTACAATCGCTATTTCAATATTAATCCTCGCCTTTTTTTCTTCTTCTGTTCTTTAGCTAAATGAATCGTACAATGAAATTATTTAATTCTTCTATGTTACCAACCAATCTACTTTATGATTCATTAGATTTTAATGATAATAGTATTGAGAATCATTCCTCTTCATCACAATTACTTGCATCAAATGATGCATGGATACTTCCAATCTTCATCGTTTGCTTATTTGGTATATTATGTACAATAATAATATCATTTCTATTAATATGTTTATCACATCGTCGTTTGAATGGCCATTTTTTATTAACACATTTATTTATATGTTTTAGTGTATGTTTTCTCTATATAATAATTATCATTTTTTTAATACACGCCAATGAAATCTTTTGCGGTTTAAGAGAATTTTTATCACAACTTGGATATGCTCTATTATATTCCGCATTTTTATGTCATTATATAATGCAATGGTTAGGCTCAAGAATATTATCCAAACGAACAAAACAGTTGACATCTTTATTAATCTATTTATTACTTATATTTATACAAATACCTATTGGAATTTTATGGTGGTATTTTACTGTTCCACGTGTTTGTCAACATCAAACACTGAACATATTATCATCAAAGTTGAAAGATCCAAAATTTCGAATTGATTTTCGGAAACCAATCACACTGCCATTACCATCGTCATCATCGGTACAACCATGTTCAAATCGTTGTACAGTTGATTATCGTTTTTATGCAACATTTACCTATACCATGCTGGAATTAGTATTTTGTACATCCATTGCGACATGTTTATTTTTTTACCGTCAATGTCATAGAACAAACGCTGAAAAAGATAAAGAAAAAACTATATCAATCAATGGTAATAACTCAACATTGACATTTTTAAATATGCTTGCATATTTTCTAATTGATCTTGTTTGGTTATTATGGTCATTTATTTATTATTTTATGGATGCATTTTTTATATTTCCATCACTTATTATTGGTATGTTTTTAATAGCAACAATATGTTTACTATTTATTCTTCTTCCACAAATATATTACTATTCAAAATTACCAATGAATGATATAAATTCATATAAATCACCAGTAACTATTCAGCCAACAACCTTATATAGTAATAAGTTAGCAGCAGCTGATGATAACAACGATCATGAATTACTTCTTGAAGAAAATTCACCAAATCAAAAACTTAATTGCGAAAAAAAAGAACAGATTCTATCAAATAGAAGTGAATTATCCTATGAAATAGGTACAAGTGGAACATTTTTACCAATAACACGAACACCAAAAGGACCATTCAAAGTAAAAGTAACAGATCAGATAAGACCAATTGAAAAAATTGAAAATTTAACTTATCAAGAACATCCAAATACACAAACTACATCAAACAATCAATATGTTTCACGAACGAATGACGAGAAAACTAATCAATCAATGTCTGATATGAGAAATCAGAAAGAACAACGAATACAGCCATCTCTTGCACCATTACAACGAAATGTAAGTTAGAGAAATATTTGTTCCTTTTTCAATGAAATTACTCTTCATTATAAGAGTTTTTTGTATACTCAAAAAGTGAGTAGACTAGATTCGGTCAGTGTGTCCGGTCGTCCGTTAACACGATAACTTTTGAAAGCCTCATCCAATTGTCATGAAATTCTGTACACAGAATGATCTCATCAATATCTCAGCCGAGTTCGAGGATGAGAAGGATCCGTCAAGAAATGGCTGAGCTATCGAAAACTTTGTCAT